>JASDQU010014566.1:63710-73747 GCA_032191745.1 Picea mariana | reverse complement strand
ATTGGTCCTCCTCACATCGCTACATTGAGCCTTCTAGGTCTCACTATTGGATTACTGATATGGTTGTTTTCCACTCAGGTAATCCTGAATGCAATTAGTGCTTCAGTCATAAGCACTTCCCCCCAAGAGCATCAACCTCATGTTGATCCTTCACCTTCTTCACCATTAAGGTATTCTTCACCTTCTTCTCTTGCAAGGTTGTATTTTGTTTCATCTTATTCATCGAGTGAAAGTTCTAAAGCTAGTAACCTGGTGAATAAGAAGAAGAAGAAAAGAAATATTAATAAGAAGAAAGATAAGCGAGGGTCAAAACCTCCAACCACTGTCAAAGATGTTGGAAAACAACTAGTTACTATTAATCATGCTGGGAGTGTTGATGATGTTAAGATCACCCAAACAACTCATAAGCCCAAGTACCCTTGTAGGCTTTGTAAGGGTAGCCATCTTCTTAAGGATTGCCCTGGTCTACGAAAGGTTATAAAATTATGGTCTACACATCCTTGCCAACCCATGTTGTTGGCCTCTGAACAACATGCTGATTACTTCCTGTTGACTAGTCACGATATAGTTGGGAAGAAGAAAAGTAGAGCCAAGTTCCCATGTATGTTATGCAAAGGGATTCATCTAAATCATCTTTTCCCTCATATGGAAGAAGCCTCGAAATTCCTAGAAGACATGACTATTTCACAGCTTCAACTTCCAGCTACTTATCGCAAACTTTCTCTCAATCCACCTGTAGTTGATGGAATGATCAATCCATGTTATAACACTAATTTGCACTAGACATGCTTACCTGGCATCAGGCTATCTCAGATTTCTTCTTTGCCAAAACACTGTTGAACAACTCTTCTTAAAAACCTCTTTATAAAGGCCCACGTGCCCTACTCCATTACTGCATGTGTATACATGCTAGCTGACCCAAAACAACCCATGTGTACCTACAAAAGCATGAAAAAAGGAAAGTTGTCAATGAAACACACAGCTTTGGGTAAGTTAACTAAACCTTCTAGCCATGCATGGCCGAGGGTTCTTCCAAATACCTAGATTATTCTAGCCTATAAAAGAAGGGTTAGGGGTCCCATTTGGAGGAGGAGAATAATAGTAAAGAAACTCTACCCAATTGCACATTCCCATTGTCCCAACCCTTTAGCCATCCTTGTGCAAGAAGAGATACAGAGAAAAGAAGTTGGAGGACAGGTGAAGAGGAGCCCAGGATCAGGTTCGTGGAGCGGTGGCTGGTCTCGACATTGTAAGTTGATTCATTAAAATTAATAAATAAATTCTTTTCCCATCCCACTATATAAGTTCTTCATAGTTTATTGAATATATGTTTGAATCTCTAACCCATTAATCTATAGGTAAAATTCATGTATAGATTGTTGCTTGTTTTGTATGCAGGTCAGCCTTGGGAGGAGAGCTGCTAACAAGTGATCAAGCATAAAGAATGATCGACATCGAACACTCAAAACAAGGTATGTTCATCTAACCATGTATTTGCTTAAAAGAAAAGGGGATTAGGTCTGGGACGATGGTAGAAAGTAGGATTCTTTCGGTCTTATTTGCATGCATAATATAAACCTAAATGCTAGTCCATAGGGGAATTTCCCACCATAATAGAATTGGAGACCATACTGGGGAAGTCTCTAGGGTTCTTGGGAATATTTTTGGGTATTTTTAAAAATTGGTTTCCTTTCCAGTTTTTGAAGTTTCTGCAAAGTCTAAGCTAACAGAGATTCTAGTCTTCCGTACCAGTCATCTCTGTTTCTTTGCTGGATTGTAATTTTTTTTTCCAAGACCCACAGAGGTACACGCAGTCTGTATAAGGTCTGCACACATGTACCTTCACCCTACATTCTTACAGACTGCGTGTAAATGCTAGTTGAAGAAGTAATAGTAGCATGTATGATTCCAGAAATTTTTTGAGGCAGTCATCCTCCTCCATGCCAGAATTAGTCATTCTTAGGGGTTTTCTAGAACTCTTTCTAGTCTTTGTTGTTTGAAGTCTATAGCTTAGGTTTCACCTCAGATTGGTTTGTTCTATGAATTTTTCCTTGCATTGTTTTCTTTTTGTTGTTAAAGAAAGGGTCTGAGCCTTCAAGAGATCCCGATTCTCAGTATCAGTGGTCTCTGCCTGGTTTAGATTGTTGTCTTTTATTTGTCTCAGAGTTTCAAAAATACACGTGGTCAATATAAGGCCAGCACACGTGTACACGCCCTCTGACTCTACACAACTCATGTGCACACGCTTGCTATGGAACTTTCAACGGCATGCTTATAGAGGATAGTTTTTGTTGAAGGTGAGGTAGTCATCCTTTCCCTTGATGAGATTTATACCTATTAGGTCTTTGAGTCTCTGTCATATAAGTCAGTAGCTTAGGTTTGATCTCAGCCATAGCTTTCTTTTTCATTTAGAAGTTTTCATGAAAATTTTCTTTTGAAGGGTTTTTAGACAAGTGTGAGAGTCCATTTTTAAGTTGTTGGTGTGTAATTTTTAAAGAGATTCTTTATGAGCTGCGCTTAGGCCATCTTTTTTCTTTTTTTCTTGGTTTTGACTTGTTGATATTTTTCCTCTTTGTTTTGTGAGCATTCAAATAAAAAAAAAAAAATCTTTTATTTCTTTGATTGATTGAAAAGTGTTGTTTTGCATTAGTAACCAGGGAAAAGTCTTTACTTTCGTAAGTTCTTGGTAGTTTACTTAGATTGTAAGTAGCGTGTAGTCGAGTGAAATCCTGCTTTGAGTTTGTTGTTCAAAGATCTTAGAAAAAAATTTTAATTTGAAAAGTTGTTTAAAATTTGAGTTTAGTGAAGGTTTTTGTTTCTAGCTTTCTATTCATTTTTACTTTCATATTTCAAACATCACTAGTTTCACTTTCATAACCTTTGACATAAGACAAGCCATAAAATTAATGCTAAATCTAAAATTCATTATACTTTGATGTTTGTAGGGTTAACCAACTAGTTCAGTATTAGGGCCTTGAATTAGGTTGGAGAGGAAACTCTTCAAGGCCATTAAACTCAAACATTGGAGTCTAAGTTAGGGAGTGTCCAAGTCCAGTATCGTTGTTGCACCTCTTTTGTCACCTTGGTGAGAAAAAGAGAGGTGCTTGCAAGCTCAGATAGGTCTGCTGAGCAGGACAACTGTAGAGAAAAGAGTTAGAGAAAGAAAATAAAAACTACAATTAAGAATTAAACTAAGAGATGCAATAAAAACTAAATTCATGAGCATAGGGACATATAAATAAAAAGAACCAAAAGACCCATGTCACCAATGTTTGAGGCTGATCTATTAGTGAAAACAAAGCACCAAGAAGAAAGGGGACTATGAGTCCCTTATTCCTCCAAGGGAAGGCTCTTGGACCCTCACTAGCTAGCTCTTCTTACAACAAAGAAAATGAAAATGGTGATGAAAGAACTCTTTACAAATCCACTCAATGGTGAGGTGGATTGTCCAATGTAATGATGCCAATATGTTCTTGTCAAGGATGGAGTCCTCAAAAAAATAGAGGCAACATAACATTACTTTGAATTCCTTGAGAAAAAGAGGTGCATCCATGTCTTTTTATAGCATTCATTTGGGTTATTGTTTATCTGCTTTGTAGTGTGAAAAGAGGCCAATTAGGGCATTATTAGGTCTTTGACCAGCCCACCAATTGGATCCAGTCCAGATTTGAGGGTCAAATCGGCTTGGGAGATGAACCATAAGTGGTTGGGAGGCCGACCACTTCCATAAATGCGTCGTTTAGCAGGTGCGCAGCTTTTTGCGCTAACAGTCGTGCATCGTGCGCATGTGCACGATTTCTACGTTCCTGTTCCGTGCATGCGCGCGCACCCAATGTCTGCAAAGCACTCTTCAATTTTTCACTACTTTGTATAGTTTTTGACCTTTTTTGAATGTTGTGGTATTAATTCAAGTCCATGGATGACTTCATCACTGTTTGATGATGCTGAGTTCTTGTAACCATGTGCGGATGAAATTTCAGTGATAAAAGATGCCCCCTGATGGATGAGGTTAGGAGCATATGTATAGCCAAAATCCATCAATGTTTCTTCTAATGAGAATGTTGTTGTAAGATAGAGAAATAGTGGGATCGTTCAGAGGGATCCATTGGAGAAAAAAGGAACTGGTAGGACCCAACCTTCCATGAGGTGTGTAAAATATAAAACTATGTACAAATGAGGCGGGCAGGCCCCATTCTCATGTCATGTAACTCTGAAAAAAGATGACTGAAGCATTGGTGTAGACAACTACAACACCCTCAGGGGCGGTTGTGATAAAGGAAAAAGACAATTCTGCAAATGAACATACTCTAAATAATAGGCAGTGATCGTGGTAATAAGTAGCAGCGATGATGTGGGCATTGATAGCCCCACCAAGTTCAGAGGTCTTCGGCAACTGAAAGAACTAACTGCAATAGTCGCAAAGTAAGACCCACCGTAACATGAGAAAGTGTTGGCATCAAATGTTATGGGGGTCAACGACAGCAGGGAGCAATGATGTTTCACCCTGTGTCGTCCGAGATCTCTCATTGAGTGGATAATGAGAATCAAGATATTGTCGCCCTTCTAGAAAACTGTGCTGATGTCGACAAAAAGGGGGACGCGACTCCTAGAAGCAAATGGATTCTTGAAATCTACTAGGTGAGGTGAGGAAGTGGCAGAGGTACATGGACAAAGTCAATATGTGAGAAGACTCAAGGCTGCCCTTGGTTGGAGGATGTATGAGAGAAAAAGTGGCCACAACTGTTCAACGAGGTCGAGTGTCAGAGGGACAACAAGACCGGGGATAAGTTGTGCCAGAGGAGGGACAAGGTGAACCAATTCAGAGGGTAGAGGTAAGTGACTTGTAGGGTACTCTGAAGATATGGACGATGCCGACAAGGGAAGATGATAAGTAGTGCTCCAACCAAGGGTGACATGGGTTGCGGCTGGCCAAAAAGAGGGAATCAGGTCACCAAAGGTGACGACAAAAAGGGTAATGTAACGACTGAATATAAAGGAGTTTGTACAATAAATAATGAATAATTGGGGAGAAATGTACAAATACAGAAATGGGTGCCCCAGTGTGATATGGGTGGCCCATGTAGGGCATAATTTGCTTGGAAAACTGATGAAGGGTGGGGGCCCCATTGGTGAGTTTCTGTATGAGGTAGGTGAAATGAAGGTAGGTTTGTAGATTGGTAAACTGATTGTGGATGAAATGGAGGGTTCATGATACTGCAGAGGTGCAGTTAAAAAATAGAACTTTGAAGAGATAATCTGGGAGTCCGTGTGGGAAAGCTAGCAAAATGAGGAGGAGTATGTGGTTGATTTGCGACATGATGAAAGACTATCGGGACTCCCATCCCTAAAGGGTTTTGAAAAATAGCATGAGTGTCAAAAGTGTCAAACGGTGCTATGAGTGGGACAACTCATGTGGGTAAGAATGCTACCGATTAACAGTACCGAAGATGAAAATGGAGGTGTGGGTACTGCAAAGCCGGGAATGGGGATCCTAGAGGCAAATATTAGAGCGTGTGACTGGAAATGTAAGTGCGATACAACGGGAAAGACTACATGCCAGTGCTAAGTATATACCTGAAGGGGTTGTGTTGATGTATGATGATCAAGTACCTGCACACATGAAAACCAAATACCCAAAGTGAACAATATCTGAAGAGAATTGAAGATATGAGCATGTATTTGATAAGTGTGAATATGCGCATGCGTACCTGACCAGGGTATGAAAAGAAAGGCGCCCCGAGGGATCAGGATGAAAAGAGGCCCAGGGACTGTTGTGATGTAGATGATGGGATGCGAATCCCGTGGCTGAAGATGGATTGAAAAATGGACACCATGGGCTCCTGGAATGGTGAGTGGAAGTTTGGAAAAAAGGCCTATATATAGTTGGAGGGCCCACATTTCCACCTCATTTGTACCTGCTACAATAGTGACTAGACGAGCAGTTTTCAGAGGAGATTTGGAGATTGGGGGAGGACGAGGCATCCAATTGGCGATTAGCGAGCTTCAGTTTAGTGGTCTGATCATCCTACATAGAAATAGGATTTCATTTTTTGGGCGGGGGCTGTAAGAGGGGTCGTACAGAGATCTTAGGGGATATGGGCCCCACATGCATGGGCGATTCGGTAATAGGCACGCACATGTGCACTCCTATCCACCAGATATACATGCATGGGGGCACGGTAGAGGGTATTTAAGGCGCGCTCTAAGGACGTGCATGTGGGTTGAACAAGCATGCACAATTGCGCATCTGTAGGTTGAACAGGCACGCATTTGTGCGCACCTGTATGGTGAACAAGTGTGCTTGGGAGGGCGCCTATGAAGAAAACAGGTGCGCACTGATGCGCACCTATGTAGTGAACAGGTGAACAAACATGTGCACCTGTGTAGTGAACAGGCGCGCATGTGTGCGTGCCTGTGGGTAACAAAACTGCGCCTAGGAGACAAGGTTGAGGTGTATAAAAATGAGTCTTTTTTACGATGTTAATGGTTTCTTGAGCTGATATAGGACTCTATGTTGTGTTTGCAGGTGGATGGTTGTGACGATGCCAGTGGGTTGGTGAGAGTGAGACTGGTCTTAGCTGCGAGACACCGTGGCCATTGAGGGACCAGGTGTGCATGCGACTTTGGCAGCCTGTGGGCTGCTAAAGTTCTTTGAGTGCCTGTTAATACGGGCACAGGAGTATCTCCTATAGTCCCTGATCCAAATGTCGAGTCTGGAGCTGCACTGCTTCCTTGTGCAAGGAGAGTAGATCACCTTCACTGTGGTGGAGGACGTATATTTCTTGACTGGGCTTCCCTTTCGGGGAATGCCCCTACCAGCGGATCCGGTGCTGCCTAGGGATATGTAGCTCGTGACTATTGGTTGGAGATATTGTTCAGGTCAGAACTTTATGTGCAGCACAGTTGTGAGCATTGTGTCTATAGATTTCCTAGCGCATCGTTGTATAGCAGCGATGATTGTGCGAGTATATGGGTCACTGGCGACCCAGCGGATCAGTGGTGGCCAGCTTCTGGTGCTGGATAGAGTGTTGGACGGTGAGCGTTTTCCTTGGGGGATTATGCTACATGCGAGGATGGTGGGGTAGTTGGACCACTGTCGGTCCACGGATACGGGGGAGTTTGCCTTCGGGTCCATCCTAGTGGCCTAGTTTCTAGAGAAAGTGCCAATGTTGCGCTTGAGGATTCTATTGGGTGCACCTGGGGCACGAGAGCCGCGGTTGAGGTGGTGGTAGACTATGTTGCTTCACCATGGTGGTGGCGAAGGTGCACACTTCTTTTCTGCAGAGACGGCGCAGGTATGGCGGCAGATGCCGCAGGTGATTTTATGTTACCCTTATGTTGGGGTGGACTTCTGGGATGATTCGGACATGGTGCTACCTCCAGGGGAGGTTTTTGATCATCGAGGTATGTTTGGTGTTTATGTGTATGTTTTTTCTATTTTTTGTTTGAGATAGCAATCCATATGAATATGATGTAGAGATGTTGATACTATCTGTTGTTGGTTTGCATGTGTAGATGTGGCACCTCACGAGCGTGAGGTGGAGTTGCAGCGAGCACTGGAGAGACCGCCATGGGGAGAGAGACGTCGGCGTGATGAGGCCGCGGTGCAACCAACTGAGCCAAAGAGGGCAGCGAGGAGGCGTCGGTTTCATGACCCTGGTGCTGGGCCATCACATCCTCCTCTAGCGGCGACTGGAGATAATTTTTAGGACATACGTTGTCATCTGGAGACGATATTACAGGAGGTGCCTGAGGGCATATGGTACTGCATCTAGGACAATACTTTCCTGGAGTAGTGTGGGGGGGGTGCCACCACCATGGCGGACCATATTATGATGAGCAGCAGTGGCTACTACATTGACAACCGAACGACTGTCGTCGGGGCAGGAGGGGCCGGTAGGGGGTGGACCACCACCTCCTGGGGCCAGAGGTGGTGGGCTGCCACCGCCTAAGGGAGGAGCAAGTGGTGGTGCTCTCGAGGCACTGTGAGTGGTGCTCTGAGGCATTTTGATGTAGAGATCTTTTTTGTATATAGGTTGGTGAGCCTATTTTGTACCTTTCACCTATGGTGCTCCTCCAACAACATTATGGATGATTCCATCAGACTGCAATTATTTCAACACACACTCACTAGCCCATTGACTAAATGGGATGTCGAAGAAAAATCAGGGTCCCACGCAACTTTTGTGTCATTGGCCAAAGCATTCTTGACCTTCTTCCAATTACCCATCCGCCATGAAAATGGTATAGAACTACTTTCTAATTTCAAACAAATCTCAGCCACACACATCGCTAACCACATTCACGAGTGGTGTAGGTGACGTAGTTTATGCAAAGCAGAAACCACCAAGCAACAATGTCTCGACTAGTTCCTTAGATCACTTGTCTCTCTCCTCAGTAAGGATGTAGCTTCCACCTTCCCTCAATATGAAAAGGAAGCCATCAGCAAGGCCCAACAGTATGACCTCATCTATGCACAGTTAGGGTATTTATACACAATACTTTCTGATCTTCCAAAACCTGTACCATTTGGCCACGACAAACCTAGGATGTCTCACTCAGCAAACGGACTGATTGGGGCCACCACGCACCATGGTCCACAACCCCAACCACCATCGATGTATGGCACACCTTAATAACCACCTATTCCGACAAACAATGGTACTCCCTCAACCTTAGATTATAGTACTAGCGAAAGAACTACGCCTTCCTATGTACCTTATGGATTGGTACCACCACAGAATCCATATTTCCCATTTCCTGGTCCTCCACAACCCATGGCTCCCCCACATCCTCATGCAAGGGTGAATTTTGTTCAACCCTCTGCTATTCAACAATAACAAAATTTTGAACAGTTGAATACAGCCAATCCAACCCATCCATCGAACAATGCCAAGAAGAAAGGATGGAACAGAAATAACAACAATCCAGGTCAAGGCAGGAATCAACCCCCACAACACCAACCCACTAGAGGCAACCAAAACCAAGGGAACCAAAACCCCCAAGGGGGCAATAATAATAAATGACAAGGGAGAAATAATGTTAAAACCATCTTCCCTTGTGCCCTTTGTGGTGAGTTTGGCCATTACACTCATCATTTCCCCCAGATCGCTGATTTCAAATGGTTGAAAGACTCGAGTAGTCTTCCCCATTCTCCTGCATAGCCTGCCCCTCAGCAGGCACCACAAAAATACATGCAACAACCCCCTCCCACCGTGCTGCAAAATCCTATTCCACATCAAGGTGTGATAAACACCCAACAGGACACACAGCATCCCCCACCTCAGGCGGGACATTACCTCAACCCCAACAATCTAGCAGATCGTACAATCCTCCTCACCAGTGAGGAAGAAATCCTTCTGCAAATGCGTAATCGTCAGTATCATGCACCCGCTGAGCCTACTCCCATCCCTCCTAAGACACACCCTACACCATCAGGACCCTCGTTGGTGATCCCTCTCCCTTCCGCCAAACCACCGCTTCGCATCCCTCGCATCCCATTGCATAGGAATGTCCACAACCCACAGGCTAGGGCAGCTCATAACTATAGTTTGGTAGACGACTTAGCACAATCCCTAGCTGCCATGTCAGTATTGGAGGTCCTCCAGACTTGTCCTACTCAGCGAAAATCACTACTTTCTGCCTTGGGGGAAGTCGACCCCGCAGATACCCAACTCAATACCTTTGATCTTGACAGTGGAGAACCTCATCTTCCCGCCTTGATCGCCTTTCAAATACCAGTGAAAATATGGAACATCATAGTTCATCGGTGTATCATCGATGAAGGTGCATCTACATGCATTATGTCTAAAACAATATGGCAGAAACTTGGTTCCCCGGAACTCATACCCTCTGCCATCACATTACGAGCTTATGACGGATGAACATCCTCTCCTGAAGGGCTCTTTCAAAATGTCCTCGTTGAACTCGGGGGAAAGACTATTCTCATCGATATCGAAGTTATCGACGCCCCACTCGATTATAATATCCTATTCGGTCGTAGCTACATGTACTCTATGAAGGAAGTGGAATCTTCC
>JASDQU010014566.1:34123-50869 GCA_032191745.1 Picea mariana | reverse complement strand
TGTATTGTTTGTATTTGCCATTGTATCTTTTTCTGTTCTTTTCTGAATATCAGTTTGCAGTAGATATTGTACAAGGTTAGAATTTACACCGTTTTGGATGATTTTTTTTTTCAACTTAGGTGTTTTTCTGAGGGGAACTCAAATCTACAAACCTTTTCTACAAATTTTTCACAGAAATATATTGAAAATGTCTGGAATGTCGCGGCCCTATTTTTTCTTCTTCGAAAAAAAAAATATGCAAAAATAAAAATTATTTGCCTACAACTCCGGCCAAGGAAAGTGCTCTGATACCACTTGTTAAGTACCCGAATAGATCTACAAATATAATCACCACAATTACTGAATACAAAATAGATCCATAGAGCAAAGATAGAGGAAACCACACTTTATTATTACCAAACCCTTGAGGTAGGGCAACACCATACAATGGATCCTATTATGGAAGGGATCCTCTCCTGTTCACTTGCCTCTTCGAGGGGGCATCCTCCTATTGAGCTTCAGCTCCAAATACAATACTTCTTTTCATGTCTCATTACATTGCTTGAACCCCTTTATATAGTGCTACCATCACCTAAGAACATTCTAGAGGAGGAATCTTCTAGAAGTAGAACCTTCTAAGAAGTCCTCTTACATTTATTATATCTAACTACCATAGTGGGCCTTATTTAATAATATAGTGGACCTAGTCCACCTTACATTGCATGACCTCCACTATTATCACTATGGGCCCTCTAGGCCCCCCCACTACCTCTCTAGCTACCTTACAAATGTTGTAAGTGTTGCATCTTGTCCGCAAGTGTAACACCTCAAATATAAGTGTTGCAAGTGTCACAAACATCATACTGCCATATTTCCTATGTCATGCCCCTAATGACATAAAAAATACACTTAAGACACCTCAAAGGCTAGTTTGGAAGAAGAGAAATCAATTGACAGGAATTACAAGCCTTTTTCCATTGGAAAAACCACTCGAAAAATGAATTTTGGAGAGGAGCGTTCCCCTACCCACTATTAGGGAGTGTTGGAACTCCATGAGCCTCTTTGGGGGAGTATTTGAGCACCATTTGCATCCTTTTGAGGGAGCGCTACCACTTTTTTGAGAAAATTCTGGGTTTGTTGAGGCAAATCGAGGAAGAATCCCTCAATTCCTAAAGGTAGTTGGATTCAAACAGATGGTCAGGGCATGATCTTAGGGGAGATCCTTAAATGAAGGAGAGGAATCCTCAACTCATCCCAAATATCTCTCAAGTGGTTGGACCCCTCCAAGGTTATATAAGGAGGCCTTCTCATGGTGAAAGGCACAAGAGAGACTAGAGATTGATACCAAACTTATGATCCTATAAGTGGTATTAACAGTACATGGAAAAGATTGGAGATGTGAAAATTATGATCTCATGAGTGAGATGTCATCAAATCAATCAATGGATATTGATTGAGCAAAGGGGTTGGACAAGGAGAACTGGAAGAAGTTGTTGCACCTTCATTCAAAGGATTGTAAGTACTTTTACTCGTTCTCATTAATAATCAATGCTTGGCCTGTTTCTTTCAAACTTATGCTTTTTCCATATGATTTTGTATACAGTAGATGAATCTATGATTGAGCTAATATCAATAGAGTAGGAATTCCATTGTATCTTTGTTTGTCCTACAGTACCTATCAGGGAGCTCAGGATCGAAGCTTATCTAGGACTTTGCAAGGACAAACATCGTTCATAAGGTACATATATTTCTCCTTCTCTTTCATTCATTAGCTTGATTAGATATAAAAGGAATTCAGTGTCCATGTTAATACTTTTTGACTTGGCCTTAGGAGTATAGAGACCAAGAGGGAATCCACTTGTCCGCAGGGGGATTCACCTGCAACAGAAATTGGTTACTCCATTGGGGAGGAGCTTTGATTTTTGTTTCCTTTCCCAAATATTGTTTTAGCCCTTTTCCCACTCATTTGAACTTCTCCATGATGTGTCTCAGATCCTTAGATGTGATTGTTGTCTCTTGGATCCATCTTACACTCTGAATTCTTGCATTTTCTCTGAGTTTTTTGAATTTTTGGGCAAAATTCTGAGCTTTTAGAGGCCAACGCTCCCCTACCCTTAGCACCAGGGCGTTGGCACTCCCTTAAATTCTTCCACAGAGTGTTGGAGTGCTCCATGTCCCCTTTTGGGGGAGCGCTACCCCTTTTTCTACATAAAACGTTTTAGAAATTGGTTTCCTCGGTCTTTTTATTGATCCATCTTCTCAGGGTTTGTGCTATCTTAGTGTGTCCTTGTTTAGCTTCCAATTATTTGATTTCTAAGGATTATTCATCTCTTTCTTGGATTTTTGACATTTGTCCTTGCTTTGCAATAACTCTTTGTCATTGTTGACCTAGAGTTACCTTGTTGTTTTCTTCTCCTTTATCTATCTGAGTGAAAACTTTTGTGAGGAAATCTAAAGGTCTGTGAACCTTTTCATTTGATCTTTGAGGTCAACTTTCCATAATTTCTCTTTTGTTTGAGGTTTTTGGTTCTTGTTTACAATTTGGTTATCTTTGTCCTTCTTGTCTATTTCACGATGAGAGTGTGTTTTTGTTTTGTGTGAGGTTTTCTTCTAACATTTTAATCCTGAAGTCTGATTGGCATTTAGAAGTTTTACATCTAATCATTATTCACATATA
Organism: Picea mariana; assembly: GCA_032191745.1. Classification (NCBI taxonomy): domain Eukaryota; kingdom Viridiplantae; phylum Streptophyta; class Pinopsida; order Pinales; family Pinaceae; genus Picea; species Picea mariana. The sequence goes on along the minus strand of JASDQU010014566.1, from coordinate 48,213 downwards.
AGCAAAAGGACATATTTTAGTGATTGGTTTGGATGTTAGAAGGAATTTCTAATTTTTTTTAGCTTTACATTGGATTTCATTGAGAAACACTTGTATGAGGACATTGCATCTTACTGTTTGATAGTGAAGACAACTTTCTCTCTTTCCCTTAAATAGCCATTCATAGAAAGACAAGATTTCTTATCATTTTCTTGTGCATATTTTTTGGGAATTGAGTCATCATACCATCAGTTTCATTGTCATGCACCCTTTGAGTAAAGAATAGCCATAAAATCAACGCTAATTAAAAATTATCTAGAACATTTTTGTTTTTAGGATCTTCCACCAACATTAGACTAGGATTAGCACTTTGGATTAGGCTTTGAGTACAACTCTCTAAATTTTTCAAAACAAACATTAGTATCCTGAGATAAGTAGAGTCAAATCCAATTGTCGTATAGGCTTTCTGGGATCCCCCTCTCACACAGGGGTTACGCACGAGGTCACATTCAGGTGAATTACAGATATTATCCCTCCATGTTTCAACTGTTTGTAGTGGTCGGATCGTATATTGGGGGTCACTTGAGGGTATACCCATGATTATGTGTGGGAGCCTCTCGAGTTGATTTCGGACTTGTTATCCTGCCCATACGTTTCAATCAGGCTTTCGACTATACCCGCCCAGGGACTGACTACGAGTTGGTGTCCTTAGTTTTCGTAATCCTTAGGTACTTACATGAGGTGACGGTGAAAGGAAGTCTCACCGTACCTAGAACAGACATTGGTCAAACTCACTTGGGCTCCTTGGAGGGTAAATCCACAATTACTGCGTGGAAGCTTGCACCAAGGTGAAAGTTTGTTAAGCAAGTCTCCTTTGTAACTGTTCCACCATATCCTAGCCCCTTCTTGAATTGGTTAGGCGACATTGGATTTCATCACCAACTAGTATGATCATCGAGAGAAGTTTTGTTTGCTTGGTTTTGATTCCCAGATTTTATTAGCGTATGTTGTTTCTTTTTGTCATTTGGCCCTAGATTTTCAGCGTGTATTTTTATTCTCCAAAATTGAGCATGTAGATGATAAAGGTATTCACCAATCACATAGGATTCAAGGGATGCCTCTGAAAGGCTACCAACCCTTACCTCCTAACCCTCTAGAAGACAACTACCATGGAGAGGTAGAAAATCAATCTGACATTGGGAGTGTTGTTACTCCTTCGTTAGATAATCAAGAAGGTGCTTTGGTTACGGTTGAGAATCCCACTCCTCCCACTAAATCTATGTCGGTAACCCCTCGCGAACCACTTTTTCTTTGTTTATGCTCCCTTGGGAACATCATAGACGAAGAGGTCCCACGGTTACTGGAGAGAGCTTTTACCGAAACATATATGGGATCCATAGAACCAACCTTTGGTGATGAGCATAGGACTCATGTTCATCTTACCACTGTAGTAGATACAAATCCCACGCCTACTCCTTCTATATGGATTACTTCATCGGGATGCTATCTCTATGAGCATTTTGAATCATTTCATCCTCATGACCCTCCTGGTGAAACAGGACCATCCAGTCAAACTATGAATCACCCCATCGATCAGGTCATTAACCCTACTATTGTGTCAACACAAGTCTATCCTAATGCTGGACTCATCACCTTTACTCATTCCCAAGGCACTTCAATCCCTACCCCCACTTTTACAAACTTTCACTCTACAACTCCACATGTTCTGCACGATCTTGCCAGGACATCTTTGCACCAGAGAATGCAGACCCTTTCCAGCAAAATACAACCGACTGGAGGGAAAACACCATCTATCAGACCTATCCTTCCTGGAGGACCACCAGTCTATGGTAGGCCTACCCCTCCCGGGGGACAACCCCCTTTTCATGTTCCTCCTGGCGGGCAACCTCCCTTTGCTAGTCATACCCCGGTCATTAATCCACCACTGGCAGGGGGGCAACCTTTTTTTTGCTGGAAACCCTTCACAATCATGGGGAGTATCTTCAGGAGGCACTTTTACCCAACCCCACATTGGAGGGAACTCATATCATAACCCACAAGGAGGAGTATCAAATCTTGTTCCTTCCGGAATATCTTATGGACAACCTTATCCGGGCGGCATCCAAAATGCCACATGGAGTCCTTAGGGACAACAACCTTATCCTCCTCATGGGTCTAATGTGTATCTGCCTTTGGGATCTACTCCTTACCATCCTCAAGGGAAAAATGTTTATCCTCCTTATGGGCAAGAAAATCACCCAGCTAATAATGCTCAGAACCCACCGGGTTATGCAAATGTTTCTCAGCCATCATCAAATCTTGCTTATCATGGCCAGTAACAACCATATGTAGGAGGACCTACTGGTTACAACTATCCACCTAACCCAATTTATGGTCCTACTGGTGTTCCTATGCCACAATAGTATCATCTGCAAATTAACCGACAACTACCTTTCCTTGTGACTCTGGATCTCCCAGACTTGTCTCGGTTAACTAATGATCCTATTTTTCATTCACCAATTTGTCCAGTTATTCCAGCTAAACTTCCTTCTGATCTTCTAAAATTTGACGGAAAATCTGGCGAAGATCTAAATAACCATGTGATGAGTTTCCATTTGTGGTGTTCATCAAACTCCCTCATGGATGATTCTATATGTTTGTGTCTTTTCTAGAGAACACTTATGGGCTCAGAAGCAAAGTGGTATATTAAACTACCACGTGCTTATTTTCATGATTTCAACCCCCTTGCCATGTCTTTCCTCACACACTTTCAGCTACCTATTCGCTACGATATGGGTACTGAACTCTTGACCTCCCTTCGTCAAACTGACTATGTGCATATATCTGACCATATTCATGAGTGGAGACGATGATGAAGGATGATCAAGGTAATCATTCCTGACATATTATTGGCAGAATGGTTTACCTAAGACTGTCCACATCGCAATGAAGTGGCCAAAATTTTCCAGGGAAATTCACAACCCGCTGTGATTACTCAGCCTTTTCCACAGCAACAATCCATGGTTGCTCAAACCCCCTCTCCTAGGGGCAGTTCTAGCCATCCTGATGATGAGGCCTCAATGAGTACACATATTTATATGTTTAATGGGATTAATTTGAACACTTTCTCTAAGACATACGACACACTAGGTAACCCTGAAAAAGGAAAAGACACCAACAGTATTGGTACTTTATCAGATCCATCACCATCCTATGTTAGTCCTCCATTAGTTAATCCTCCATATGGACCACTTCAGATTCATAAACCTACATTCGGCTCTATCTTACACCCTCCTAAGAGCAATATCCACAAAGATACCTTTAATCATGGTTCACGTGCCGCCCAAAACTACAACATTGTTGAATTTGTCTCAAGCACCGTGTTCTATTTCTGTGTTAGAATTTCTACAAAACTACTCCAGTCAACGTCGAACACTCTTGGCCACTATTGGTGCTATTGATCCTGAGTCGTCCAACCAAATCATGTTTAACCTGGACAATTATGCGTCTCAACTCTCCCACCAACTTCCGTTTCAAGTTGATGTTGTTGTTCACAATCAACAAATTAACCGAACTATTATGGATGAGGGAGCCTCAACTTGTGTCATGTCTTTAGCATGTTGGAAAGGTTTAAAATCACCTACACTTAAAAAATCCCCAACGATGTTACACACCTTTGATGGGAGAGTTTTTCATCCCTGTGGGATTTTACAGTCCCTGCCCATCCAATTGGGTGGAAATATTGTCACTGTTGATGTCGAGGTACTCGATGCTCCCCTCGATTACAACTTGTTACTTGGAAGAAGTTGGTTTTATGCTATGAATTTCATTGCCTCGTCGGTCTTTCAATGTGTACAATTTCCTCATCAGGGAAAAATGGTCATTGTTGATCAGTTGGATTTATGCATGACTGATGCTCGTGCTCCCACCACCAACAATATTCCTTTCTTGGGAGACCACAAGATCACGTATGAAAGTGTTGGTGTTGTCTTACTGAAAGATTCTAGCCTCATGGGTACCTTCCCTACACCACTTCCACCGACTTCACATCAAATTTCCACCGTCGATATGATTTCGACTGTAGCTTATCAATCTTTGGAATCATCTGACCCTTGGATTGTACCTAGTCCGTTGGAATTCTATGCACTAGGTGACACCATGCCAGTTAGTCTAGCCAAAACATCATATGTTTCTATCCAATCCGCTTCTCCCTCGTCATATGACCAACATCTATTGGCATCCAACAGTTCCTCAATGCCATCATGGTTACGTTCCTTGTCATTTGCAATCCATTTAATTTCCCCAATTTTTCCCTTGGATGAATCTATTATGGAAATGTTGAGAATCGACAAGCTACCTCATGATGATAACCATCATCGATCCTCTTTTCTTCCCCCTCATGAAGAAATTTGGGCAGATATATAGTCTATATCCCCTCCTGATGTCGATTTTCCATCGTCTCCCATGCCTTCGACTTTTGATGATTTGGATCCAGTAGTTGACATGGTGATTTATTTGGTAGGGATATTGGAGCCTAATCTCCTTACCCCTATCACAACCCTCGACATGTTTTCTTTCTAGAGTAATTTTCTTCCATCCAGTGAAGATCTCTTAGAAGCCATGATCGAGTTTTGTCCCTTGACATGGTATCCTTACAGAGCATTATTCTCTTGGAAGCCATGATCAAGGAGAGTCTATGAGCATAGTTTCTTTTCTCTATAGCAATCTCATTAAAAAATGAAACATAGGCCTTGAGAATAGTCTTCCTCTCTGTAGAAAGCTCATTAAAAAATGAAACAACGATCTGGGGATTGCACCCAAAGCCCTGAGAATAGTTCTTTTTATGTGTCAAGCTCATTAAAAAATGAAACAGTCACCTCTCTGGAACCTTCATTTCATCCCCTCTTATCCTCCTTCTCCCTCTAATAGAGAAATTGGTGACAACCTCAACCTCGGTGAATGAATTGAAGCTTAGAGGGCATGTCTCCAGCCTTTGATGATCATTCTGGAGTTAATCCCCCATCCTTCAAGATGGGGGCATACCGAGCTTATTCTTTGTTCTTTCTCGTGCTCGTAAATACATGAGAATGCAACCGGGTAAATTTTTATCTCTTTCTTGGACCTGCATGTATATATGAAAAAGGAACCCCTTGGAGTCATCTTTGAGCTCTTTTCAGACTCTCTAAACATGAAACGATTTTCAAGTGATATTCCTTCCTTTCCCACTCGTTAAAATGTTTGAAAGGGCATCTTTCGAGTGATAATTTATCTCTTTTCACGAGACTAACATTACGAAAAATGACAACATTGGATTCATCTTTAAGTTGTTTTTAGACTCTCTAAATATGAAAACCCACCGAGTTTACCTTCTCTAGACTCGTTAAACGATCATACATTGAAGGGACCATATTGGACCAAACCCTTACTTATTCCAGTTCATTAAATAAACAAAAAGGGACTTACCGAAGGTGAGTCATATCGAGCATGTGCTACCCTCCTTGAGCTCGTTAAATTAAAAAAAGAGGTACTCATCTATCTAAATGGGGGAAAAATTGAAAGAAGCAAGCCAAGCAATTTTTTGAGAACATTACCAGTAGCTCTTACAGTCTCCCTTGAACACGGCACTTTGTCTTTGCATGCATTTTAATCCACTGAACCTCTGTACTGAGCCAATCCTCTGAGTTTCTTTTACTCCTTTGGGTCACCTGACGAAAGTCACAACATCCATTGCATTATCAAGTTTTGGTCCATGTCATGTTTCTGTTGTCGTGCCTCAGTGTTCAAGGGAAGTATCTTCCTTGAGAGTCAGCCATCACAAATATCTCGTCTCAATACACATGTCAGTCCATGTTCATTTGATCTACCAATTACATCTATGTGTCCGTTTCATGTCATTGATGGGGGATACATCAAGGCCCTCCTTCGACGAGTCTCTTCCTGTCGACTTCAGCACAATATCCAGGAGCCAGGCTTAGAAACCAGTTAGTACCTTGGGACCTGCATGCTTCAATGGCAGGCCTCCTCATGTCCGAAAGTGGGTTTACATCATTGACCTCTGATCAAATGATTCCATGAATGTTCGACTTCATCTCATCCATTCACATTCGTTTGAATGTACTAGATTACCTTGGGAGTCATTGACATCAATGGTGATCTCCCTCGCACTTGTTAACAGTTTACATCATTGACTAGTAATTAGGTGGTTTCTGCCATGTTCGACTTCAACACATCTATTCACATGGTTATATTTGTACTACATCGGAATCGGTACGAAGACCCTAGGTTGATTTTTTCACTCTTATGTATACTTTGCCCAGGTTTCGAAGGAGTTCTTTTGAACTATGAGACATATATTGTTACATAGATCCACTTTTTATTGGTCATGGCTGTGTCTTGTAATAGAGGGGGGGTGAATCAGTAATAGAGCAATTTAATCCTTTTTCACCATAAAATGCAAGTGTTATATCAATGTATCATTATCATCCAACAATTGCAGAGTAAATAAATAGTGAACAAATTAGCAATCACACACATACAAAGAGTACACCAGTGTTTTATGTGGAAATTGTTACACCTAAAAATTACTCACTTCGATAGTGTCGTAAGTGTTGTCATTACGAGTGTTGTAAGTGTCGCATCTTGTCCGCAAGTGTCGCATCTTGACTATAAGTGTTGCAAGTTTCACAAATAGTATACTGCCATCTTTCCTATGTCGTTCCTCTAACAACATCATAAAGAAACTTAAGACACCTCAAAAGATAGTTTGGAAGAAGAGAGATCAGTTGACAAGGAGTACACGCCCTTTGCCAATTGAAAAACCACTCAAAAAATGAATTTTGGAGAGGATCGCTCCCCTACCCCACTGTCAGGGAGTGTTGGCGCTCCCTAAGCCTCTTTGGGGGAGTGTTTGAGAACGTTGTTCACCCTTATGGGGGAGCGCTACCCTTTTTTGAGAAAATTATGGGTTTGTTGAGGCAAATAAAGGAAGAATCCCCCAATTCCTGAAAATAGTTGGATTTGAATAGATGGTTAAGGCATGATCTTAGGGGATATCCTCAACTGAAGGAGAGGAATCCTCAACTCATCCCAAAGATCTCTCAAGTGGTTGGATCTCTCCAAGGTTATATAAGGAGGCTTTCTCATGGTGAAAGGCATAATGACAATGGAGAATTACATCAAACTTATGATCTCATGATTGAGATGTCATCAAAGAAATCAGTTGAGATTGATTGAGAAAAGCGGTTGGATAAGGAGAATTGGAAGAAGTTGTTGCACCTTCGTTCAAAGGATTGTAAGTACTTTTACTTGTTCTCATTAATAATCAATGCTTGGCCTATTTCTTTCAAACTTATGCTTGTTCCATATGAGTTTGTCTGCAGTAGATGGATCTATGTTTGAGCTAATATCAGTAGAGTAGGAATTATTTTGTACCTTTGATTGTTTTACAGGACCTATCAGGGAGCTCAGGATCGAAGCTCAACCTGGACTTTGCAAGGATAAACATCGCTAATAAGGTACATATATTTCTCCTTCTCTTTCATTTATTAGCTTGATTAGATCTGAAAGGAAGTCAGTTACCATGCTAAGAACTTTTATGTCTTTGCCTTAAGAGTCTAGAGACAAAGAGGGAATCCACTTGTCCACAGGGGTATTCACCTACAATAGAAACCCAAAGTGGGAGAAAACCACAGAATGATTTTTCTTATATGTATTTAAGAATTACATTCATTGGAAGCACCAAATTCCTTTGTTTTCTAGCGGCAACTGGAAGGAGGTTCCAACCCCCTAGTTTTTTAGGATACAACTTGAGGGAAGCTCCAACTCCCCAATTATCTGGCTACAACCAAAAGGAGGCTACAACCCCCTATGTTATCTGGCTACAACCGGAAGGTGGCTACATCTACCTATCCTTGCCTCGTCTAATCTCCCTGACGTATAAGTAGAATGATGGAACCACTGTCACACTATCACTATGAGATATATTGTTGTAAACATGTACCAATCAACCTGCACCAAACAACATGTACCAATAACCTGAACCATGAATCAACCATGCATCAACCTATACCTCAACTTGTAATCAACCTATACCATAAACAAGTGCATCCACCATGCACCAAACTGTAACAAACAACCTGCAATCCACTTGTACCATAAACAAGTGCATCAACCATTCACCAACCTATACCTCAACCTGTACCATCAACAAGTGCATCAACCATGAACTAAACTTGTATGAATAACATGTCCAAACAACCTATCACAACAACATGTCTCATAAATATTATAAACCAAATCAGATCTACTCATAAATATCAATCACCAAGACAACTCTCAAAGATGTGCATCAACCAAGCATAACACAACAACTCATAATCATCACCAAGATCAATATATGCTTCTAATAATATGCCAATACAAGTATGTTACATCATCCATAAACCATGTGTCAACAATACTACTAACGAATTCCTCCAACCATGTACCAAGTATGTACCAATCATGTATCAACTACTCATCAACTGTGACTCATCAAGATGTACCAACATCATCAACTATACACCTCATGTATGTGCCAACTCTTCAACTACTTGTCTCAACCTGTACCCAACATGTACCTCAACCAAAATCCCTCTTCAATTTCATCATCCAAATCTGATTTATAACTCTGTAATAGACCTAGTGTATATGATCACATACCTACAAAACTTCCTTAACTTTAACAACAAGAGACTAGAATTTTCATCAAACTTTACTTTAGTCTCACATGACTAGTTTTGGATTAGTAACAACCCTAACTTGAAATAATCATAACTATGTACATGTAATGAATAAAGATATGAAAATAGTACACATTGTTCTTAAATGTTTTATATGCAATTCCTCCAAGTGTTGCTATTTGTAACCTCTCATAAAAGGATTTATAGCAAAAATGGCATACCTTGTTGAATTCTGGTTTATTCTAGAGAGAGAACTTGTAGAGTGTTCTCCACATAGAATATTTGTTGTATGGCTCTGAAAATTGTACACAAAATACTACATACTGTAATCTAGCCAAAAAAAATGGTCTTACTAAGTTTGGATAGGTTATGAAGAAGTTATGTCGTTTTTCCTCAAAAAACTTGTTTTAGATGAGTTTCACGACTAGCCACAAACTCTATTTTCCACAGAGTGTAACTCCAAAAATACAACGACCCACAAGATGAATTTTGTACCACAACTTATTGTATATGTTTCCTGAATATCCTCACAATTTCACGGTATGAATCATTATATAAAAAAAATTATTGTGAAAATGGTGATATGACCTGTAAATAACATACCTTAGAAAGCATCATCAAAAGAATTTATCCTCCCTTGAATTCCGGCCTTCTGTACTTCACCTTCCCTCTGAAATTTAGATTATATATCCTTTGGTTACCTCATTCCCCTGTAGATATTCAATATTCTCAAGTGTGATTAAACATGAAAGAGCATTGCCTCTCATTTATGCTTTTATGTTGCTTCCTCAAGGGGTTACCTTTTAAGCATCTTAACCCACTTTCCTTATTTTAGGGTTAACCCACTTCTAACCACTTGTCAACTTAGTAATTTCTCCATTAAATTTATTATTTAAATAATTTATTTTGTATTCACTTTGAATTATAGTACACTCATCACTTCACTTTATTACTTACCTTCTAAAATCTCTTAAACCACTTTGACTATTTTGACCTTTTGGGGCTTCTAGATGACTCATGAGGATTCTCCAAATTCACATGGCCATAACTCTCTAACCATGAGGAGTTATGTGACGTTCTACATACCACTGGAAATGGAATGACATGTACTATCCATATAGAATATTCGTACCTGAAAATATATCAAAAATCATACCATTATCCATCAAACAAGCTTGGGTCCACTACCCAAACCTTTCTCCAACTTCACATGGCCCTAACTCTCTAACTGTGAGGAGTTATGTGACGTTCCAAATGCCACCAAAAATGGAATGACATGTAATACCCATATATAATAGTCTTACCTTCAAATATATTAAAACACATACCATTATACATCAAACAAACTTGGGTCCATTACCCAAACCTTTGTGCTACCAGAATTCGCTACTAGAGTTTCTACAAGGTTTGACATCAATGAAAACTAACCCAATTAATCAAAAAAGGTATGGAAAGGAAAGGCAAGGAAAGGCATGGAAAATAAAGGCATGGCATGGAAAGTCATGTCATGGCATGGAAAGGAAAGGAAATTCATGGAATGTTATGGAAATGCATGGAAAGGCATGACATGGCAAGGCATGGCATGGCATGGAAAGGAGAGGCATGGCATGGCATGGCATGGAGAGGAAAGGCAAGGCAAGGAAAAACATGGAAAGTGAAGGAAATGCAAGGCATGGCATGACATGGGATGACATGGCATGGAAAATGAAGGCAATGCAAGGCATGACATGGCATGTCATGGCAAGGCAAGGCATGGCATGTCAAGGCATGGAAAGTGAAGGCAAGGCCAAAATTTCAATAATTCATAAATCTGAAAGGTTTGTTCAATTATTCCTTTTACATACCTATGGTCATTAAAGTAGACCATCGATATCACTTATAATACTGATGGTATCCACTAAATTCTCATGGTTAGAGTAAGGAAATAACTATCGTACATTTTATGAGTTCTTACTTTGCATTGTTTGTAGTTGGAGGTTTGTACCAAAAACCAAGTTCCTAAAGTGGTATACAACTTCACTTGGTATATAATATTGAAATACATAACCACATTTTTGTCCTATTCTTTCATCCAATGTCAAGTAGTCTCCTTTAATAACCATCGACCCAATTGGAAATTCAATTCCTTCGGAGTCTATTACTAATCGCATGAGGGTCTTCTTTCCCTCTAATAAACATGCCATCCAATAATCGGTGCCCTATTCATTACCTCTTGTGGAAACCACTACATATTTGTTCCATCTCCCATTACTAAATAACACCATTCAACAATGTATTTCACATCTCAAATGAGGGAATTAGTTGTGAAATTCATTTCTTTCCTACACAACACTCTTTTTATGCATGTGTCTACTCCATAATTCTTCCCTTTCTCGCACCCAGACTCAAAATAGTTCCAAATGTGTGGTACCTTGAATTTTTTGTGCAACATACACAATCATTGAAATACATGAGAATTTTTTAATTGGTTTGTGCAACCATCTGACCAAATCCAATGTTGATCCATCTATATGTTCTTCTCATTAAGATGATTTTAAAACAACTGAAATCAATGTTGTATGTATGATAAGTCATGGCATCGATCATATATTATGTATAAGTGATATCCTTCAATAAAACTATGTTTTCTTTGCTACTATATGGCCTATGTCTGTATGTGATATGGACCATTATGTTGACCTACTCTGAGTGATAATATTGTCTTTGAATATCATTTTGTAGTTGAAGGGTGTATCTCTCAGCGAAATTAACCACTGATAAAATAGTACCAATGGGAAATGTATCTTTGCATATTCTAAAATTATCGTCCTTCCATCGATCCACATGCATATGATGAACATATTGTCATGTTTTTTTGATGAAATCCTCCATGAAGTCACATACTCGTACCAGGGAAGTCACCAATTATATATTTTTTATTTCCTATCCTCCATCAATATAATATGCAACATATTAAATCTTTGCAAGGAAACCTCCTTCTTCCCCAAATCATACTCATTACTTGAGTCTTGCATGGATGCACTTTCTCAGTAATTCCATTCCACCACACCTAGGTTGTGCAACATACCTTGAATTTTTTGTGCAACATACACATTTAGTGGCATTGAATTTTGGTTCAAAATATTATTTAATGACTTTATAAGAATGATATATAATAGCACAGTTAGGTAAATTACCCTCAATTGATGCTATACCACTTTCATCATCTTGAATGCATTTAGGAGTTCTTCGTCGGACACTACTCAATATAGGTAGGGACGATGAACCCCTATTCTAGCACTCTTGACCTCCCTGTTATGGAGTTAACAATGTTTCATTTTGTTCCCCTTCAATCACTAGAAGATCAAATATGGGAAGAAAGTGGACATGGGATTGACTAGTTTTTAGAACATCCGACTTTCCAACAAGAGGTTGCACCATAAGAACTTCTTCACCACAATGTTGTGAAGTAGTTTCCTCTCTAATTCCATCCATTGTATAATCAAATCCAAGCAAATCCTCCATCATCTGGTCATCCAAAAAAGGTTGTCTTGATAAGACAATGCATGGATTAGTATCTACTGAACTTCTATTCTTTTCTTGTGGTGATGGAGGAGAAACAACAATGAAATCTATTTTTCTAGAAATTGGATTGTCCTCTTGTGAAAGCCTACGCTTTGACATACATAATTTTACCTTTTTCTCTTTCTTCATCTTCATTTTCAATCGGTTTCTCTTTCCCTGAGGACTTTCTTTCTCGAATCCATTGGTTTCACATGTTTAACGAGAAAAATTGGCTTCCAAACACCCCACCACAATTTTTTCTTGGTATTACACAAGAAGGCACAACTAACAATTCCAATTCCAAGTGGACAAAATTTATCTTGGAATTGGATAAATTTATCTTGGTATATATAACAAAAGAATACACAACTAATAATTCCAATTCCAATTGGATAAATTTATCTTGGTATTACACAAGAAGACACAACTAACAATTTTGATTCCAATTGGATAAATTTGTCTTGGTATTACACAACTGACAATTCCAATTGGACAATTTGTCTTTGTATTACAAAAGAATACACAACTAATAATTCCAATTCCAATTGGATAAATTTAACTTGGTATTACACAAGAAGACACAACTAACAATTTCAATTCCAATTGGATAAATTTGTCTTGGTATTACACAACTGACAATTCCAATTGGACAAATTTGTCTTGGTATTACACAAGAAGACAAAAATAACAATTCTAATTGGACAAATTTATCTTGGTATTACACAATAAGACACAACTAACAATACCAATCATAAAAATTTGTCTTCCAATTCCAAGAAGACACAACCAACCATTATGATTCCACTTAGACAAACTTGTCTTTCAATTATTCACACAATTTCCTTGCAATGGCAAAAAAAATTCTTTGAATTAAACAACCAGACTAAAATGAAAACAAATTATTTATGCACTCTATTTTTGTGTGCAGATATCGAGCGTTCTTTGTCGATATTGAGATAGATGAGGTAGAGAAGTGTGATTGGAACAAAAATATTCCCAGCAGGAACATGCACATGTTCCTAGAATGCATGCACACTAAAGCATGTGCGCGTTCTAGGAATGCACATGCATTCTTACTGAGCATGGATGAGAGAAAATCACAATGATTTTCAACTCATAAGAGTGTGTGTGTGCTCTTAATGCAACAGATACATAATTTATTATATACCAAAAATCTTTATGAATAAATATGTATAGGGGTTTGGGACCAACTAGGACCTAAGGGCTTAGGATTGAAAGTGTTTTGAAGCATAGAGCAATGGTTAGAGCACCAAGATGTGGGTGATTTTGGTGCAAGGATTGTCGATTCTTTAACAAGAGGTATATACATAGTACATTAAGGGCTTGAGTGTGGAGGGGGTTAAGGATTGAGTATAGTTTATTCCTAGGCTTAGATGGAGATAGGGGGGTCTAAGTCATGGTCTAGGTCATGGTCTAGGTCAATCTCTAGGTCATGGTCTAGGTCAATGTCTAGGTCATGATCTAGGTCATGGTCATGGTACAGTTCTAGGTCATGTTCTATGTATAGTTCTAGATCTATGTCATGGTCTAGGTCATGGTCTAGGTCTATCTCATGGTCATCATATAGGTCTAGGTCATGGTCTAGGTATTTCCATGTCTAGGTCTAGGTCTAGGTATTGTTATGTCTAGGTATAGGTCTAGGTATTTACATGTCTAGGTCAAGGCCATTTCTTTCCTTGGGATGTAGGGAGGTAGGGGTGGAGAGAGAGAAAGAAAGAGAGTGTGAGAGGGGGAGATGGGAAGACAAAGAAATTTTTTTAGAGTGAGGAATGAGGAGATAGAGAGGGGGGCTAGAGAGAGAGAGAGAGTGAGAGGAAGGGGGGAGAG
>JASDQU010014565.1:169724-180221 GCA_032191745.1 Picea mariana | reverse complement strand
ATATATTTTGACATTCAATGGGTAGCAAGGACCCAAAAGAATCTAAAACATAGTTGGCTATCATGAAGAGTAGTAGGTTATATGTAGCTCCAACCCATGTAGTCTTGGTACAAGTCCAATCATTCTAACAATTTGGGAAGTCAAATTAAAGATTAGAACTAATATGGGAAGATATTGAAGGAGAACCATCAAATATAGGGCATTCTTTGTGTGATCAGAGTTCCATAGAATTGGTATGACAATCCAAATGACAATAATAGCTATGAAATCTTTTGTTGGCATAAGGGATATTCTCCCAATATAGCATCCAACAACTATATTACCATCCTTGGTGAAAACATAACGCGTTGTATGTTGAGGTTTCTTGATGTGTCAACACCTGAACTAATTTCGAACAAAATTCAAATATTCTACCCTCATTGCAAATGCATACACTTCCACTTAATTTTCAATTGAACTTGTAGAGGATGGAAAGTTTAAAGTAGATTTTGGATTAAAATTCCAAGTGAGCAGTTCTTCACCACATAACTCACCAAGACCTAGTGAAGTTGAATTTAAAAAACCACTTCTACCCCATTGGTGGTTGTACAATAAAAATACTCACAAATCATAAAGGGAATCTCACTCATTGGATCTCCTTCCAAAACATTGTATGTGCCAGATTTAGTGCTAACTTTAGATTGCAAGCAATCACATATATACTTAAGAAGCATAATTAAGGAGATTTAGCATAATTTCTTGGTCCTAAAGAGAATTTACAATTTTTTCATCTTCAATGATTTTCTTGGTGGGCCTTTCACTCTCAATAAAATTGAGAATAAAAGTATGCTCATTATTTCTTCATGTTTCTATGGTTATCTTGTCAATTGTCTAGAAATTTGGATTTTCCTTGAGGGCTTGTATAAAATCTCAAGAAATGAGGAAACAAAGGTATATGACCCATTTTTATTTCTTACTTCTTCAACAACCAACAAATGTTGAGTTCTCAATTGACTAGTTGCAAGCATTCTCCTTTGTTTATGTACTTTCTCATTCCTCCTTTTCATCTTCATCTGTCGATCTCTTCCATTACATGTCACTGTCAAATGTTTTTGGCCCTCTTACATACCTTGTCACTCAAAATTAGCATAAAACTAAGTTTGAAATAGAAGAACTTTGATAGAAAACAAAAAATAACTTCTTTAATCGCTAAGTAGAGTTCTAATGTGGTTAAGTCAATCACAAGAGGTGATGATTTCATTGTATTATTTTAGATATCTCACTATGTTCTTACAATCCTGGCTAACTATATATCTTATTTAATTGACTGAAGGTACAACCAAACATGTACATGTCAAATATTTCTTCCTTGATTGAGGGAAGCTCATGACAAATATAGGGAAATGTGACTACATCTAGTAGATATGATATGCGAACAAGGACCAGAGGTGAAAAGGTCAGAAGAAAAATCTGTAGATGCATGGAATATTTTCTTGCCGAAGGAGGATCGTGCTCTTATGATGATGAGATAATAAGAGACATAGAGGTGCCACTTAGGTATAAGCATCTGGTGAAACAATGGGTACCTATGGAACTTCCTCCGTTACAAACTGACTTCATTGTCAACAATAGGACGTATCACATTACACCATCCTCCCTGCATGGCATGGGGCTATTTTCCATGGATGGAATAACTGTAAAATACAATACAATAACTGAATTGATGGACTATGTTGGACCGTGTTACAATTATAACAATTGGATGTGGCTGGTCTGGTACATGCGAAGTATGTGGAGATATGCACTCGCCACAAATTATATACATCTAATAAACAATGATAACAATAAGGGAGCAACTATCTATATTGATGAAAGACCTAAAGCTTCTAACAATATCGCAGGGTTTATAAACAAAACACAACCCATGAAAAAAAACAAGCAACCAAATTTCATATATGAGGGACATGAAGGGAATTGGGTAGTCATGTGCACAATAAGAAAGATAGCTCTCGAGGAAGAGATATTAGTGGATTACCATTTGAATTGAATAGAAACATCGACTAACAATGTGTGGGTACTTATGCAACACCTCTTTAAGCAACCTCTGCTTATTGTATTATATTTTTTGTATCTTTAACAATGTTTTGAATATTTCATGGTCCTAATTTTATAATAATGTGGGAGGTTGATCGTGGAAAAGTGTCAGCCGTAGAACATGTAAATGATTAACAATTCCGATTTACATTTAATGTGAATTTTATTATTTTATTTGTGTGGCAATCAATTTTTTGTTATCGTTAACAATTTTTTAAATGTTTTTAGGTTCTAATTATATTATAATGTGGAAGTATGATCGTGGAAAAAGGGGAAGCCACATAACATGTAAACGATTAAAAAATTCGACTTTGATTTTACACGAATTTTATTATTTTTTTATATAATTTTATTTTTGTGACGATTAGTTATTTCATTTGTTTATATAACTGAAATAACATTGATTTTGTTGAAATATGTAGTCTGTAGGCCATGATGATCATTATTCCCCTAATGAGGAGGAGTTGTATTCATCCCTCGATCCAATAGTAATTATTAAAAAGAAGATCATTAAAGCGAACAAGGAACTTTCTCGCTTGTTAGATCATGTGGATCAAACTCCTGATGTCATAGAAAGGACCAATTTGGTTATGGCACAACTTAGGATATAAGGTAATAAGCATAATTTAAAGTGATTTTTTTTTATCTACTAATAAGTTCAATTATAATAGTTTTTTTTTCGTTAGATAATGNTTACATTATCTAACGAAAAAAAAATCTTTCTTATATAGAGATATTTGGAGCCTATTCATCTTGGTGTCACTAGTAGTTGCGTTGTAGATACACCACAGAGTCCTGACGTTGGTCATCATATAACTACTAGACTATTTACTTCTCCATCTTCCACACCTTTAGATGGGAGCCATGACACGCACCGGTAGGCATCCACACACCAACCAAGCTCTAGAGGTGGTGGCAGAGATGAGGTTGATGATGTGGTTGATATGGATGCATTTCTTGGAGCTATACGTGTGAACAACATGGGGACCCTTCTGTGCACATTTTTTGTCGACGATAACAAACTTCCATTAAAACAAATAAGACTCCCAGGTATTTTTCATATTTTAACTGTTTCATGTTGTCCATCTCAAACATAAATCATCTAGATTATTATTTTTAAATTATTGATCATATCTTTTTGCGTGTAGGAAACAACCATTTTTATAGGCACCTGGAGAGCAAGGTCTTGTTGATTTTTGGTGCAACCATACGCATGAGGTGGAATTGCCAGAATTCCAACCTTAAAAAGGAACTTTTGGATTATCTTGAAGGCCTCTTTGGAGTAGAGACTTTCAATAAAAAAATGTCCACCTCTGCAGCGAGCGAATATTTAAAATATATGTGGGATGTGTATAGAAGAAACTTGACAGTCAAACCTAGGTATGAGCGCCCTCCCTCAATTCCAGAGAGGGAGTGGATGACACTCATTGATGAAGAAAAAGAAAAGTAATTGAGAAAAACAAGAGAACAAATAACTCGTACCCCAAGGTAAATTACAATATTTTGAATTCAATACCTTTAATTTTCTTTAGATCTAAATAAAAGTGTGGTATATAACATACTTGAAACTTTGATGATAGGTTTCCTGACACTTCGAAGGAAACCAGAGAAAGGATTTCCAAACATGGCCAACACAGGCTAGGCCAGGGCGGCTACTCGAGGTTACAGTCACAAATCATAACTACCCAAACATATTAAAAATATTATGTGTATCTCCTTATAACTTTTAGGTAATTGCATTCAATAACATTAAAAATGCATACTCTTATGCAATGTAGGGCGATGAATTTGGAACTGAAACCATGGAGGAAGACCTCCAACTTGGTTACAAGTACGGCTATAAAGTTGTCGTTGATCATAGGAAAAGCATGGGGCAGACCCCTAGATCCAATTTGTGAGATAAGGTAAATAAAATCAGTTCACATTAACCTTTCATTACTTATAAAATACATAAATGTTTGATATTGTCCATAACTTTAATGTCTTACTTTGTTTTAATTAGGGGAGCAACATTATCAACGAAAACATTAGTATCGGACAACAATGCGTTGATAGTGCATTACAACCAGAAGATGATGGTGCTCCCAAGCAACCCCATCCTAGTGGGGTGAAACCCCATGATGTTCGTGTGACTGAGGCTCACAATGGTAAAATGGTTGTATATTAATCATATACTTGAAAATTTTGTACTTCTAATTTTTATTACTTATACATTTACGGTTTTGTCCTTATAAATTTTTTTGTTTCAATGGCAGAGAATGTCATAGTTGAGCCTCCTTGACCTGAAGATCAGGAGTATAGGGCAACCATTCCAACCGTGCCCACCAATGGACCAGGTAAATAATTACATTGTAGATGTTTTTTTTAATATTAATGAACAATTTCAGTGATATTTAAAAATTAACCATACAAATTTAATATTTTTTTGTTTTTGTAGGCGATGGCCCCTCAAAGAAACATCCACGTCATGGGTACGAGACTAGGCTTTCTCAACGTGAGAGATCGACGTGATAGGAATGAAGCAACATCAGCTGTTGAAGAGCCCCTAGAAAATGAATACATGGAAGTTGATGAATTACTTAAGAACTGGACTAGAAAACAAAAGAAGACTAAAATAAAATTATGATGTATAATAATTTTATAAGATAGATCGATGTACATTATATAGCTATTATATTTGGAACATATTTAGGATGATAAATCTCATTTATAAAAGCTCCTTTTTATGACATATGCATTTAAATGATAAACCTCATTTATAGCTTCACAATAATTTTTTTATCAATTTTGAATATTTTTAATGCATATTTTTTATTAGTTCAAAATCATGAAGATCGATGTCCATTTTTCTTGTTTTATGAGAAAAAAAGATATATTTTCACAAGTTCTTCAACTTTCGGTAAACAAAAGTATTTTTTTTATTTAGAATTTCACTTTACAGTAAAATTAAAAATTGTGAATAATTTTGTTATCTTTCTAATGACTATTTTTCAATTTTTTTTATTGAGATTTGATATGTCAATTTGGCAATTGTTTGACAGTATGTTCCTTAAAAATGAAGGGAATGATAATGAGTTATGTTTCCCCCCAACAATGTATCTATTATTAAACTTTTATTTTTGAAAAATGAAATATATTGCAACCATCTACAGGGACTCTATTTTTTGATGACTATAGTTTTCAATCTAACAGATGAATATTATAATTTCTAGAATTTTTTGAATTTGATCAAGCTAAAAAAGTTTCATATTTTAAACACATGTTTTCCCCCACCTTGTATCTATCTTAATTTTTACTGAAAAGTAAAATCTAAAAATACCCTTTTGAAGAGAACAATTTAAGAATTTTGAATATAAATTATTTTCCACTGTGTATTTTTAGAGATATGGATATTCCATTTCACTGAATCATAATGTCACATGAAAATATTATGCAATGATTATTTTATAAAATTAAATAAAATTAGATAAAAACATGAAAATGAAAACAAATTATATCCATTGAAAGTAGATTCAATTTTGCAAATGTTGGTATCAATTCCAAAACTAAATTCTGAATATTTGTAGGAGTCTGCAACCTCCAAAGTTCAAGTAAGTTGGAGGGAATTCTCAGGTTCCTGCAAATAGTCCCATTTGCAGGTTTTCGATCGAAACAATATTTCGGCTGAAAAACATTTTGTTCGGTCGAAATATATTTTTTTAATGGAATCCGTTAAAAATAAATGGATTCCTCACCTTTCGACTGAAAGGTAGTTTTTTTATGTGGAAAGGTGGGTGAGAGAATTTCGTCGGCCAGGAAAAAATGAAGGGATGCACCGTTTCATTTCGATTGGCGTGAAATCATATAAATATGATTTCGTTCGAACCATTTTTACACAATTCACTCAATACATATTGGGTATTGGGGAATTGAGAGTTATGTGAGGGGGACGGGGGGGGAGGGGCAATAGGAGCTTCCACCTTCACGTGGTTGGCCCTGTTTAGTAGAGAAAAAATTATTGGAGTTGTTTATTCTTGGAGAAAACCTCTCTCAATCCAACGGAGAAACAACATCGTCAATGTTGACTTCCTTGTTGCTCCTTCAGATCGAGGGAGGTTTGTTGCAAGATCATATGGCTCCAATAAATTATTCTTGAAACCAAGATGAGCTTATTCAGGACATCACATCTTATATGTGTGTGTGTGTGTGTGTGACTATTTAATCTCCTCTCATATGGCTTTTTCAAAAAAGAATATCAATGGTGTTTATTGTTTTCAATCTTGTCGTTTTTAATTTCTATTAATATCTATTGACATGTCTTAAAAGTATTTTTTGGTTTTTACTAAAAACTAAATATAATTCGTTTTTATTTACTACAGTATGCAGTTCATGCATTTGCAGATGCTCTAGATGTTGTACCAATGTCTCATGCAAAAATTAGTGGAATCCAACCTATTTATACTTTGACAACAATAAAGGCTTAACAAGACAAGGTATGGATTATAGTCTCTTTTTCATAGGAATGTGTATTCTCTTTTTCACATCCATCTGTCTAGTTGTGTGGCATCTACTCTCTTTTGAAAATTGAAACTCATTCCAAAATTATTTGATTTTGCTTGATGCTCGGTACCGACACTTCTTTCGTATGATGTACACACTTTCATGGTTGTTGGTATTATTTTCTTGTTCACCATAAACTTCCTCATTGTTAAGCCCTAAATAGTGGCACATTACCCCTTAATTAGGTCATATTACATTAGTAATGTTATTTTATTTATGTCGGCTTGGGTCCATTAGTTGTAATTGTACATCCTAGTCTCCTATATATACCAAGGAGACCTTTTCATTTGGAATCATCTTGTATTTGGAAATTTATGTGGTGTATAAGGAGGTTGCCCCCTTGAAGAGGCTTATTATCTAAAATTATCTCTTTTTCAAGGCGTTGAGTACTTATTCTGAGGTTTTTCTATGTTATCTTGGTATTTGGTTCATAAAATTTGGTATCAGAGCTTAAGGTCTTGGGGTTTCACTACTACATCTGAGACACCTTGGAATTTTTGCTATAATGTTTTTCTACGGCGTTTCAGAAGGAACCCCTTGGAGGATATTTAGTAGACAGATCAAGGTATGTGGGGTTAAAATTTCAGCTCATGAGGCCTTATACTTTCGGAAATATAACCTGTGTAAGATAGGGCTTTGGAATCATCCCGAATTTAGTCATCTCGAAATTTTTGCTATAAAAAAATTTCTGTAACATTTCAGACCCTAAAATCCGGAGATATTCATAGAAGTTATCAATATATTAGTTTATGATTTTCAAATAATCTATAAAAAAGGGAAGCAAAATGTTGTGACAGATGCACTCTTAAGAAAGGATGAAGATGTTGAGGCCTTTCTCTGTGCTATCTCAATCATCCAACCCGATTGGATAATAAAAGCGAGGGATGAATGTAAGAATGGAGAAAATGTGTGGACTCTCATTCAAAGGTTGTAGTAGGATTCCAATGCATCAGATACATTTACATGGAAAAATGATTCACTATGGTACAAAGATCGCTTATATTTATGTAATAAGTCCCAATTCAAACAAAAGGTACTATTGCAATTGCACACCTCTCTGGTAGGATGACACTCGAGATTTTTGATAACCTACCATAAGGTTGAGAGGGATTATTTTTGGGATGGCCTTAAAAATGATGTTCAAAGGTTTGTGGTAGAATGTTTGGTTTTCCAACAAAATAAGGTGGAAACAATTAAGACCCCAGGTCTCTTACAACCATTAGCCATCCCAAGTTATCATTGGGAGGAGGTTTCCATGGATTTCATCACAGGGTTACCGAAGTCTGAAAGAAAGAGTGTAATCATGGTGATTGTTGAAAGACTGACCAAGTACGCACACTTTTGTGAACTCTCTCATCCCTTCAAAGCCAGTACAATTGCCACCGCATTCATGGAGACAATTCAAAATATACATGGAAGCCCAAAGATTATTGTAAGTGATAGAGATCCCATCTTCACTCGACATTTTTGGACATAGTTATTTTCATGTTTGGGTACTCAATTGGCTCATAACACATCCTATCATCCTCAATTTGATGGACAAACTGAGATAGTGAACAAATTTATGGAAGGATGTCTTCGCTGCTTTGTCTTTGATAAACAAACACAATGGTTCAAATGGTAACCCTTGGTAGAATGGTGGTATAACACTTCCTTTCATACTGCAAAAAAAATGACACCATTTATGGCACTCTATGAATATCACCCTCCTTCCATCACTTCTTCTCTAAAATAAAAATATAAGGTTCAAGTAGTGGAAGATCACATCGAGCATCAACAACAAGTTATCCAAATCTTAAAGGAAAACCTGACCATGGCACATAATCGCTTGAAACTACAAGCAGATCAGCATCGTAGTGAAAGAAGTTTTGAAGTAGGGGATTGGGTGTTTTTAAGACTACAACTATACAAACATATGTCCCTCAAGCAAACCAAGAAGGATAATAAATTATCACCAAAGTACTATGGCCCTTATAAGGTGTTGCAAAAGATTGGTACTATGGCATACAAATTGGAGTTGCCTGCATCTTCATGAGTACACCCAGTTTTCCATGTTTCATGCTTAAAGAAGGTTATAGGTGACAAGATCCCAATTCAAAATATATTTCCAGAACTTGACGAGGAATGAAAAATCATATTGGAGCCTGAAGTTATCACTGACACAAGAATTCACAAGATGAGGAATAGATCCATTTCATAGTATCTCATTAAGTGGAGGAAACTACCTGTTGAAGATTCCACTTGGGAATATGAGTCTTTTATACAGAATCATCCATAATTATTCAAGCATTGCGGACAACACTTTTATGAAGGGGAGGGGAATGGTAAGCTCTAAATAGTGGCACATTACCCCTTAATTAGGGCATATTACATTAGTAATGGTATTTTATTTATGTTGGCTTGGGTCCATTAGTTGTAATTGTACCTCTTGTTGGAGCCGCCCTTCTCTAAATAGGTGAAATGTTATACGTAAGCCCAAAAATATGGTTTTTGAGACTTCGTTTATTTGATGATTCTACCCACTAAAGCCGCAGTATCCCGACATGCGAAATGGAGAAATTTTTTTAGTTCTAATCACCATTACTAAATGAACAAGCAGGGATTATCATCTTTTATTACCTCATACTCTCTCTCTCTGGAGTTACAGGTTGAACATTTCTCAAACCTCCGACTTGCGAAGTCATGAAGTTGTGTTAAAGTTACCCAGATTAATATCAAGAGTAAATCACTTTAAATCTTAGTTAATCATTATCGTCATTTCACAACTCGGCAATTGCTTCCCCAAAAGGCAACACCTTTGTAACTCCAATCCATGAAGTCGCGATATTCATTAATTAAGTGTGGATTAATTAAAGGCTTAAGTCAAATCACAGAAAATCAACTAAATCGCACCATCGCGATTTCAGGTTTTTAGGGTTCAAAGTCTAAGAGCGAAATCATCTGATACGACGAACGTCGAAAAAGTGATTAGTGACTAAAGTGCACTTAATTAAAAGAACTAAACTAGATCAATTAATGCCTTAAACAACCTTTAACACACATATTTTATGGATGAAGTTTTGAATGTTTCTGCATTTTTCCATGTCATGAATCGTCAAGCATTTATGGCATTTATTTGAATTTTAGTGAGGTGATGGATAGTAAGATATCGTTTTACTTCTAAATATTTCTATTAAACGATTTGACTGTTCTGTCAGCAAGGACTCACACAAGCTTAAATGATCAAGACAAAGGGGTTTCTTTCATTATTTCAATTTTCATTCTATTGTGCGCAAAGCCATTTCAGCAGGATAACTTTTGTCTATGTTTCCAATATTTCCGACAAGGGATCTAGTTGCAAGGTTCTCTATCATGGCTCTACGAAAAGTGACCAAGGCAACTTTCAAGAGTTCAGGTCAGGGTTCAGATGTTGTTTCTGATACCTCGCCCCAAAGTATTAACTCTGTCAAAACATGGACGTACATTTCCAACGTTCTACAATCTGAGTCGATAAACTATTTGGATGATTCCAGTGATAACGAGAAGGATGACTTGTCCACCAAATACAAAATCGTCGCTCAAGAAGAGATGCACAAAATAGAGGCAAGGCCACAAATTCTTCCCTATTATGATATGATCAGCTGGGCGCTGGACCATGTGGACATCCTGACTAGGATGATTATTAGCGAACAGAGGGTGACAATTGGAACTTTCAGACCGGAGTATTTATAGGCAATGTATAAATTATCATCCACACCGAACCTTCCTCACAATGTCGAATTCCTAGAGGGTTTCAAGAAGAAGGAATGCGAGCAGTATGGAAAAAATTTATCCGATCTGATCAAAGATTGGGTTTTACACCCTGCGAAATTCAGGGCTGATACTAATGGAATTTATTCAATCTCC
>JASDQU010014565.1:117568-169674 GCA_032191745.1 Picea mariana | reverse complement strand
ATCATCCACACCGAACCTTCCTCACAATGTCGAATTCCTAGAGGGTTTCAAGAAGAAGGAATGCGAGCAGTATGGAAAAAATTTATCCGATCTGATCAAAGATTGGGTTTTACACCCTGCGAAATTCAGGGCTGATACTAATGGAATTTATTCAATCTCCTCCTTAGAGCTGCAATTCAAGTATATAGCGATGATGGTCTGTAGGCTGTATGGGAAGGAGGACACTACTCACTTTTTTCTCCCATGGGTACTGCTTATTCATACAGTTGCTAAGGGTTTCTCTTTTGACTGGGCAAAATTGTTGTCTGACAGTCTGACTAGTCGAATTACCAAATACCGAGCACAAAGGGCGAGTAGGAAAGAGGCTTCGTTCTTTATGTATGCTTACATCATGGATGCTATTTGCTTTATGACACCTTTCCCCCTAATGAACTGGAGCTAGTATACATATAATACAGAGCCTATTCATGTCTACCAGTCGAAACTTTGGGAGGATAAAGCCAAAGAATTCATCTACGAGATCTTCAACTGGGTAATGGTACCAATGCATGTCTCCATCTTCGACCATCCGCCTCCTGGGATTTTGGATAACATCACAACCAACCTAAGTAGTGTGGCAGATTGGTATATAGAAGCGTAATTTTCATACATCAGGATCTTTGGCACCTTTGTTCCCCCATACACTCTACCTCTATTCTTGCCAGATAAGCTATTTTGTCGCAAGATCGCTAGACAAACTGTGCTCGGTGGGATAAGCAAAGAGATCAAAGGAGTATCGAAAAAGGTATGGCCGCCCTTTCCCATTCACATTGGTGCATATTCCTTATTAGATTTTGGCCATGCCAGAGCTGAGGCTACGACCTTAGAAGAAATGGAATTGGTGGGCATTGAGTTTAGGAAGCACGACCCTAATAAGGTTGTGAGTAATCACCTGGCGAGTTATGGCCTAAAGAAATACGAACATGAGGATTCACCTCGTGATGAAATCTTCTGGGGTGTGAGGTCCTACTCTGAAGTCCTAAGTCGGATTCAAGCCCTGCCACTCGGAGATATGGACGATTTCTTTAAATTCTAAGAGCACCGATAGAGTTTCCTCCCCCAGGTTTTACAGGGTGAAACCCCAAAAATTCCGGTTACACAGCAAACGGAAGCCAAAGGCTCAAAGGACTCGAGTCCTGACAAGGAAGAGAACCAAGATAAAACATGGGAAGTTGGGACCTCGGAACGAGGAGCTGAAATCCTCGATCAATAGGAAGGAAACCCAGAAAAGGGTACGCTAAGCAAGCAGGTCCAAAGTCAAGCAGAGATACCCTTGCAAGGGGTGGGTGACTCACTATCGCTCATATCAAGCAAGCCAGCCACGGACGTTATCCGTAAACAATCATCCAAGGAATTCGACAGTCCCATTGCTTCTATCACACCCTTACAGTTCACAAAGGGGAACCCCGATGCGGGATAGATTTTCAATGAAGAACTAACACCCATTTATGTAGAAGAGTTACCTCCTAATGAATTTTTCTTCCATAAGAAAAGGAAGGCCATGGTGAAGCAAGAATCGTATCAAAAAGCAGGCGCAGTGGCTAAAAAATTTAAAATCCTGACAGAAGGAAAGGTCGTAGAAGAGGAAGAATTCGTCGACGAGATAGTAGGAACACTGGGGGCTTATGCTACAGCCAACCAGTATTCAGTTGGAACTTGGAACTTTGAAAGCACATTTTAAATGAAAGAACCTCTTGATCGGTAGGTTGGAAGCTAAGGTGGCCAGGGCGGAAGAAAATGTCAGGGATGAGGTGAGAAAAATCCTTGAGCAAGCCAAAATAGTCAATCGATAGGAGATCAAGAAACTTAAATCCGACCTTGAGCAGATGCGCCAGTCGGCGCAAATAAGCCAAACGCAAGTAAGCCGACAGGAGTAGCAAATAATACAGTTACAGTCAAAACTGGATGTTTCCGAAAACCAGGTCTTGGACATAAATATATTATGATCCCAAGCCACCAAAATCTGACAGAAGGTATTCACAACTCAACAAGACTTTATTTATAAAGTGGGAACCATTCAGAATCACTTTCAGATGATAGATCAAGTGCTAGAATATATCTCTTTGAGAGAAAGAGAATCTGGGGTGGCTCGGGTTTCTTTTCAGGAGGTTGTTATAGCCACAACGAAAGTAGATATGGTCAGTAGCTCCAAATTATCCATCACAGAACAAACCAGAGGGAATATCTTACTGACGGTGTGGAAGCAGAATATATCAGAGAGCAGGGGAAGAGCTAAAGAGGTGAGGAATTCTTGTGAAGATACATTCACCTTGATAAATAAAATTTTGTTAGACCTTGATAAGGAAGGCAGTGATGGGACGCTGGGAAAAATAAATATAGCTAAACACCTGCTAGATATCAAGGAAAATGTGGAAAAGGAGCAAGATGAAATATTCCAAATGAGTCAGGTTGATATGGTCCAAGTGGACAAATGGCTAGTAAATCCAAGTTTACAATTATGGTCTATCATCACGGAAGACTGACAAGTGGGAAAAAGATTTCCATAGTTGGAAAATAATTGTTACACCTTTGAGGCAAACAACCAAGCAGAGCCTTCCAAGTTGATAGCCCAATTGATTGAAAGGTGCGTCAATTGCATTGAGCAGGTGAAAGGGCAGGCTTCTGGTGTTAAATAATGACAGATGTCACTCCATTCTATTTCTAGAGAAAGAAAAGAAAAGAAAGGAAGGAGCTCTGCCCTTATGAAGGAAGAAAAAAGATGAGGAAATGAGATGCTCCAATTTTCATTTGTAACTGACAAGTTTCTGGAATGATTGGAATTCGAAATATTTAGAAGTTTTGTTTAAATATACATTTTGAAAGGAACCTGAGGGGGGGATTTTTTGTTTTCGAGGGCCAACTGTAATAGATGATTTCCTATGCCAAAATTAATGAAAAAGAAATTCAAATACTCTGAATTCCATGAAGACTGAGTTGTGTGTTATTCTCTGTTATCTCAGGTCCATTTTCATTTCTCATATGTATCTTTGATGAATGCTTAGCTGCAATTTAGTGCAACTTTACTGTGGTGATCAACTGTCTAGGCTTCTAAACATTTGCAGTTTTTCCTCTATATCGACTATCAACAGGTACAAGACCTGTGAATTACTTAGATCTCTATATTTTATGCTTTGTCAAAGTGTTTTCTTGTCTATTTTCTTCTTCTGTTACAGGGTGAGATTCTCCCATGATTGGAGCCTTGCATTGTTGATAGCTTAATGTTTTCTTATGTTTCATGCATGATTTTTTCAAAGTTAACTTAGTTACAGGAAAAAGGCCTTTGGCTTTGTTATACTATTAATTCATATCTGAGAAATCTTTCTTATATAATCTAAAATTGAAATAGCATTTTAAGACATCAACCCCCTTTAAAGCTCTATTTCTCCATGATTGTATATGTTGTAAGACAACCCAACATTGAACCCGACCTATCAGATCAAACTAGCATCGCTTTGAATCTCTTCGATACTACACTTAAGACTACCATCACCCAGGCAGAGCTCGAATGTTCATGGGCGGCCATTGAACGTGATATCAACATCCAAGAACATTTGGAAGCTAGACAAAGACAACTCAGAAATCAGCCATAGCTTCCTTCCCTGAAGTTAGTTCTTTCCCTTTTTATCACTCACTCACTTTGGGATGTCTAGAATCTATAATTTATAGCCTTAATTACAGACTATGGAACAACATATTTTTGGCACCATTGCTGGAGACGGAGAATCGTAGTCACTTTCCCCTGAGAGAACGACATTTCCAAGTTTCATTTTTTGATAGTGAACAAAGAGAGAACACCTTGTTAAGGCTAAACCTTTATCATTCACTTGGAAACTCCACTTTTAAGTAAGTTGGCATTCATTCGAAGGAACAACAGACAAAACCCAGATGCTAAACAAACCGTGCTAGTTTCTGACCCTGAAAAAATACTAAAACCAAGGGGTCTTTTCAAACAAAACACTGTTGTTTACCAAACCAAGTCTAATTAGTCCAAAGCTAAGATCCCTCTTGAACCTTCATCCTTGCGAAAAATGTCTCTCGGAAAAACATCGGACAGTGCAGTCTAAGCCGACACCCTAAACCCTGAACTAATCCTACCCGAGATCAAGACTGAAACCTCTCCGACTACCTCTTACATTAGTAGGGGTGAGACGTCTACCGTAAAGCTCGTCCCTATTAATATCCCATAGACTTTCAATACAAACCTCTCTATCACTTGAGGCCTTGAAGACGGTACCACACACTCGGATTCAACACCGGTGGGTTCTCCCATTTAAGTATCTTGCAAATCAGAGGAATCGAGTCCTTGTGTATCCTCTCTCCCTTTCCCAACTTTCACCTCCCTTGATAAAAATTTCCCCGAATTCTTCCCCCTCCACCTTTTGGAAGCTAGAGAGTCACTATACATCTTCGCCAACCCTCTTTATAACACACCAATTTCCTCTCCTAGGTTGTCCATGGTCGTCATCGTCGGAGGAGTAGGGGGAGCAAGAGGTCAAGGCCAACAACCGCTCACCAGGGTTTTCGCCAAGGTGGCCGCTAGATACACCCCCTTGGTCCTTCCAATACCCCTCCATGATTTACCAGAAAACTATATGAAAAACTTTCCCAAGTTCACAAGAAAAGGAGATCTAACCGCTGCCGAGCACATCAACTTCTTCGATCAATTTTCTAATATTCTAGGTCTCGAACATAGGACGTGTATTCCCATTTTTTGTCCAAACCTTCGAAGGACAGGTAAGAACTTGGTTTCAAAGCCTGCCCCCAGGTTCAATATTATCCTACGATGCACTAGAAGACCTATTTTTCAGACAATGGGGTGAAAGAAAGGATCATTTATACTATTTGACCAAGTTTGGGTCTTTAAGGAAAAAGGGATCAGAAACTATTATGGAATTTATCCAGAGATTTAACAAGTTGTACAATAAGATCCCTATTGAAGTAAAACTGTCCCAAGCCGTAGCCAAAGAAAATTTCCCAGGAGCTTTTGAACCCGATTTCGCTCTACTGTTAAGAGAAAGGAGAGGGGCCGACTTAACCCGAATGAAATATGACGCTATGGAAATTGAGTCAAACATGATGGCTTTGGGTAAATTAAAAATGGAAATCGAAACAGGAAACAGGGAAACCAAATGTTTTAAAGAACAAGCGGGTCCCTCAGGATTTGGAAGGTCCTCAGATGACAAAATGGATGACATCGCTAGAATAATAAAAGAGCTATCAAACAAAATCTCAAGAATGGAGCTAGACCAATCCAAATCTGATCAATTCGTTAAGAGAGAATTCAGGAGAAACCCCAATCCTCAGATTCAATAAAGACAGATTAAAAATGAAGATCAAAAAATTCAAACACCTCTAAAAAATGAAAATTTTATTGGAGGAAATGATATGCAAGAGTTCAAGGATTTAGAAGAAGACGTAAACAATTTAGGTGACGATTGTATACAACCTCATTTAACAAAATAATATTATGAGAAGTATTTAAACACTTAACAATCATCGGGTGAAGATAATAACCTAAACAACGTTGATGATCCCACTTATCAAGGAATGGTCGACACCATAATGATTGAGCTCCAACATAAGTACAATCTGAGGCCTAAAAACAAACCTATGTCGACTGCTCAACCCAAGAAAATTTTGCCTAGAGGTGAAACATACGAGCCTGCCCTGAAAGAGATTGAGATCCAAGCAAGAAGAACCAAGACAGCTGAAATGCAGACACTGAGAACCACAAGCACCAAAAATAAAACAGTGCAAACAAATAGGTTGGAAAAAAGGGAGTTCGATGTTTCAACCAAAGAAACAGAGAGAGTTGTGGGAGGTTTTATCCTAGAAAACAAGATAAGTAAGATCAAAATATCGATACCTTTAGTCAAGTTGGCTAAGAACCCCATGTACCGAAAACAAATAACCAAAATGATAAATTTTGCAGATTTAGACAGTTAGTCTGACATAATAAATTTGGAAGATGACAAGCCTAACATCACTTTTGGTCCACATTTTGAAGGTGCCTGGGACACCATTGCCCCCTTCTACATCACCCTGAACGTGCATGATCGGCTGCTGCATAATTGCATGCTAGACTCTAGAGCCTCTCATAATGTGATGCCAAAATCTATTATGGATAGATTGGGCCTCAAAATAACTAGAACCTATGGAGATCTTTACTCGTTCGATTCAAGGAGAGTTAAGTGCATGGGAATGATCAAAGATTTAGTAGTCACTCTCGCCCAGATTCTGGTGAAGAATGTCCTAATGGATGTAGTTATTGTTGATATACCCTCGAAGTATGGTTTTCTCTTATCTATATCTTGGGGAGCCAAGCTCAGGGGATCCCTTCATCTAGATATGACCTATGCCATGATCCCTTTTTTTGGCAGGCAATTTACTCAGTTATACAGGGAAACATGGTTGGCGTATACGGTAAGAAATCCTCAGAATCCTAACAATTACCCTGTTTATGTCGTCGATCAAGACCTGGGAAATTGTATTTTGTCTTTTGATGATAGTGAAAACAATTGTACAGAAGAGAGTTATATAGATGAAATCAAAACTGAAAAGACAGATAAAAACGTGTATAGAACTGGAATGTGGAAAACATTTTTTGATGGTGCTTTGTCGTGTGAAGGAGCAGGTGTTGGAGTGCTTTTTGTAGCACCTGAAAATGAATTTGTCGTCCCCTTCTCGTACAGGCTACAGTGGGACATAGACTACACAAACAACATATGTGAATATGAAGCTCTAGTCTTTGAACTAGAAGCTGCCAAGAAGCTAAACACAAAGAACCTAGAAGTCTATGGAGATGCAGAACTAATTGTGAAGCAGGTAAATCGATAGTACCAGACCAAGCACCCGAGACTAAGTTCCTATAGAAATTGCGCCTGGGATATAATGGAAAATTTATTTTCATCATTAAAGGTTCATTTCATCCCACGAGCGGAAAACCAACAAGTCGATTCACTAGCCAATGCAGCTTCGACTTTCGCACCCCCTACCGCTTTCAAATTAAAATACCACATAGAGGTAAGGCATAGACCATCCATACCAAACAACATACAACACTGGCAGATATTCGAAGATGACGAACAGATAAGAAAGTTCCTGGAAATGGTGGATGATTTCGCCGAAACTCATATTGACGAGGAAAACCAAAATGACCATACCTGGATTATGCAAGAAGGGGAGGAGCCTCAGGAGTTCCGAGAAAAAATCGCAAATCATCGCATGATAGTGTTAAAAAGTAATCAGATCCCTAAGGGCCTGATACCTCTGGAAAGGTTGTTTGATCAAAATGACATGCCTCTGAGGTCTACCTTGCAGCCCCAACCAGAGGAGGTCGAAGACTGTGACATGGGCATCGCTAAAGAACCTAGGATAGTGAAACTATCAAAGAACCTTCCTCCTGAGATAAAGAGAAAGTATACAGACTTACTCGGATGGTATAAGGATGTTTTTGCATGGTCTTACGATGAGCTCATAACCTATGACAATTCTGTGATCGAGCAAAAGATACCTTTGAAACCTGGTGTTAAACCCTTCAGACAGAAGCTCAGACAAATCAACCCCATTTCACTGCCCGTAGTCGAAAAAGAAGTGAAAAAGATTTTCGATGCAAAAATAATTGTACCTCTCAGGTACTCTGACTAGGTGGCGAACCTAGTTTCGTTTAGGAAGAAGAGTGGGGAGATCAGACTGTCTATAGACTTTAGAAATCTAAATAATTCCTCTCTCAAAGACAATTATCCTCTACCCAAAATGGATCACATTTTGGAAAAAGTAGTTGGGGAAAATGGGATGTCGATGATCGATGGGTTTTCCAGTTACAATCAAATTGCTGTCAATGAGCATGATAAAGAAAAAATAGCTTTCACCACCCCTTGGGGCACATTTATGTATGACAAAATTCATTTTGGTCTGATGAATGTAGGTGATACCTTCCAGCGCGCTATGGATATCGCTTTCGTCGGTGAAAGAGATAAATTTGTGGTTATCTACCTTGCCGATCTAACTGTCTTTTCTAAATCCGATGAAGACCATTTGATACATTTGAAGCAAATGTTCGAGAAATGTCGAAAATTTGGTTTTTCCTTAAACCCAAGAAGTCTCACTTTGCGATGCAAGAAGGTAAACTCTTGGGCCACATTGTGTCTCGAGACGGAATTAAAATTGACCCTAAAAGGGTAGAAGCTATAAACACCATAAATATTCCTAGAAATGTAAAAGAGATTTAGTCATTTTTAGGAAAATAAATTTTTTTGAGAAGATTTATCCCAAACTTTGTTGAAATCATGAAATTGATCACAGATATGCTAAAGAAGAACAACGAAGTGAAATGGACGGTGGAAGCTAAAGTGTTGTTTTCACGCATCAACAAAGTTATCAGCGAAGTGCCTGTACTAGCAAGCCATGATTATCTAAAAGTTTTCCTGATTTTATCATTTGCCTCTGAACACACAGTGGTGACAATACTCCTCCAGAAGAATGAAGAAGGTTTCGAGCAACCAATAGAATTTTTTAGTAAAAGTCTTAGAGACATTGAATTGAGATATGATATAATGGAAAAACAAGTGTACGCTATGGTGAAGGTGTTGAAGGCTTTTAGAACCTATGTGCTACACTCCAAGGTAATTGCATACGAGCCCACCAGTTCTGTAAAAGATATATTAGTTTAGCCCGAAAATGATGGGAAGAGGGCTCAGTGGCTTGCTAAAATTCAAGAATTCGATCTAGAGGTGAAATTGACGAAACTAGTAAAAGGACAGGGTTTGGCTAAGCTCTTAGCTGAATCAAATTTTAGAGCACTCAAAATGAATAAACTGTAGGGATATGAAGGACGTGGGGACATAAACAAGCTCGATGACCAAATAGCTACAACCAAAATCAAAGAGAAGTTTTCCTTATCAAACTGGTATAAAGACATAGTGTCCTACCTACTGACCTTGAAATGCCCTAGCGATTTGTCTCCAGCTAAAGCCAGGACACTGAAGCTTCATGTGGTGAAGTACTATATATCCAAAAGCCAATTGTACTGTAAGGACCCATTAGGCTTCCTACTGGTTTGTTTAGTAGAATCAGAAACATAGGGGGTCATAAATGAATTTCACGAAGGAGTATGCAGAGTGCATCATGCCTGGAGGGAAACAACTTATAAAATCCTAAGGGAAGGATATTATTGGCCTAAACTATTCTCAGATGTCAACGCCAAAGTCAAAGCCTGTAACCCTTGTGAGTTGTTCGCGGGAAAATAGAAGCTTCCAGCGCTACCTCTGGTTCCTCTCAAAACCAAACCCTTGTTTCAACAATGGGGGTTAGATTTTATAGGCGAAATCAACCCGCATTCTAGCGCTCAACACAAATGGATCCTCACTGCTACAGATTACTTCACCAAATGGGTGGAGGCTATTCCGACTAGAAAGGCGACCGATTCAGTGGTAATAGATTTTCTGGAAGAGAACATACTGTCCAGATTCAGTTGTCCCCGAAATATAATCACGGACAATGCCCAGGCATTCAAGTCTATGGAAATGGTTAGTTTCTGCCAAAAATACAACAAAATATTGGGCCACTCTACTACACATTACCCTCAAGGAAATGGGTTATCTGAATCGTCAAATAAAATTTTAATTACCATAATTAAGAAAGTGTTGAGCAAAAACAAAAAATCTTGGCATGTGCATCTCAAGTACGCTTTGTGGGAAAATCCGATAGGTACGAAGAGATCTATTGGTACTTTTCCTTTCCAAATGGTATACGGGACTGACATGGTATTCCCTATAAACCTAGCGCTTCCTGTAATGAAGATCTGGAAAGAAGATAAAGAAGAACCAAACCATGTCACAAGGAGAATAAATCAACTTATTGAAGTTCAACAACAAAAGGCTGAAGTGGATGAAAGGATATAGAAATACCAGGACAACATGAAAGTGTTGTTCGATCATAAGGCAAAAAATAGAGAGTTCCTTCTTGGCGATTTGGTTTTGAAATGGGATGCTAGGAGGGAAGACTCGACAAAACATGTTAAATTTGATCATATCTGGTATGGACCGTTCAAAGTCTCAGCTTCTGAAGGGAAGAATTCATTTCTGTTAGAGAATTTGGATGGTAAAATCCTCAACACCCCTGTCAATGGGAATTATCTAAAGCATTATATGCAATGAATGAGTTCCAAATCTCCATTGTATATACTGGTTTGTGTTTTCTGTTTTTATAGCTTTTCGGTAAGCTCACTTTCATCGCAAATAAAATAGGTTAGTGATTTCCTAGAAGTAGAGATATGAAATTTTCAACACATCGAATCCCATAAATCTTGAAGACCTGATACTCTTCTTGTTGTTTCTTACATGATTCCGGATTACATCCCAAACAACAAAAGGAGAAAACATATGGTCATGTATCAGGAAATTGACTCACCCGAAACAGGTGACAAAAAGAAAAAGTAATTTTTTAAGAAGAGAACGAAATGGTAAGGCAAAGGTATGAATTTCCGAAGTATGTGGGTTTCAAACAAATATCACTTAAACGTAGAACTGGTATCATGAGTATGATATATTCACCTAACATGTCATTAAAATAACAACTTTTTACTATGGATTCTAAAAAGGCTCACCCGGATAAGATAAAAAATAATTAAAATAAACAAAGAAAGTAAAGCATATCCAAAAAAAAAAAAAAAGTTCCAAGAGTCAGGATTGTGTGTTAACATCTGGGTTTTTTGAAATCCAAAGCCTTATTTGTTTTCCTTTTTCTATCCTTGGTCTTCTCTCCTTAATCTCCGACCCCTTCCCATACCCTCCACAGAGGAAGAAGAAGTTACGCTTTAGCTCTGGAAACTGGCGATCAAATCTTAGAAAATAAGTTGGCCTTCATGACGTCTCGGTCTCCTACTGAACAAAGTTATGCGTAGGTTGATCCTAACTCACTTAGGTCTTTTAACAAGTTTCAAATGATTAAGTCTTGCTCAAAGGAAGATCCCTAGAAATAAATTCTCCCATAATTTCCTGCAGACTAGGATGTTTTGAAGGTCAAGAGAAAGTTGGTCCAGAGTAGTCAAAACAAGTTGACAGGCCTCTGTAGAGAATATTACACAGATATCGCCCCTGGTATACTTTATACAAATTGATTGCCCCCACTTCATATTCCAAAAGTAAAATATATGACAGATGGTGAAAGGAAATTCATACCTAATTGACCCCATCTAGTCCAAAGAGATGATGAAAGGAAATTCATAAAATGATTGCCCTCATGTCAGCATTTTTCATTCCCTCATGTCAGCATTTAAATGAAAAATTACAATTTGAAATGGTGAAAGGAAATTCAATAAAGGGAACTGGATAACTTCATCGAGGTACTAAACAAGCTCATTGGCAGTGAAGCAATATCTAATATATCTATAAGGATGTCATACATAAATTATACTACAGTCTGGTAATTAGCTTTTTCGAAACTGAATCCACAGCCCAAGTTCATGCAAGTCTCCCTGATTAAAAGCATGAAATTTACTTCATTTTGATGCAAGCTAA
Source organism: Picea mariana (assembly GCA_032191745.1). Lineage (NCBI taxonomy): Eukaryota > Viridiplantae > Streptophyta > Pinopsida > Pinales > Pinaceae > Picea > Picea mariana. The sequence continues at coordinate 158,116 of JASDQU010014565.1, read as the reverse complement.
AACCTACAGGACCTGTTGAATTTCCTAAGATTGTTTGGACCGTTTTAAGAAGACACGAATTCAGTCTCAAGAAAGGGAAAGTTACCATGGACTGTAGATGAGTTTAGAAAGTGTGTCGAGTTTTGAAATTTTTTCAGAAATAAAGTTGAAACCTCAAAGTTCCCTCTATATCCTCTTTCCAAACAAGTTTCATAGAAGCAAACTGATGACTCCATTTACCCAATACAGGCACTTGGTCTGTTGTCCTTCTTGTCCCGCAAGGAGACGAGATCCCTAGTTGGAGCCTATGTTGGAGCCACCCTTCTCTAAATAGGTGAAATGTTATACTTAATCCCAAAAATATGGTTTTCGGGCATTCATTTATTTCATGCTTCTACCCACTAAAGCCGCAGTATCCCGACACGCGAAATGGTGAATTTTTTTTAGTTCTAATCACCATTACTAAATGACTAAGTAGGGATTATCATATTTTATTACCTCATACTCTCACTCTCGAGAGTTACACGTTGAACGTTTCTCAAACCTCCGACTTGCGAAGTCGCAAAGTTGTGTTAAAGTTACCCAGGTTAATATCAAGAGTAAATCACTTTAAATCTTAGTTAATCATTATCTTCATTTTGCGACTCGGCGATTGCTTCCCCAAAAGGAAGAACCTTTGTAAATCCAATCCACGAAGTTGCAATATTCATTAATTAAGCGTGGATTAATTAAAGGCTTAAGTCAAATCACAGACAATCAACTAAATCGCACCATCGCGATTTCGGGTTTTTAGGGTTCAAAGGCTAGGAGCGAAATCATCCGATACGGCGAACACTGAAAAAGGGATTAGTGACTAAAGTGCACTTAATTAAAAGAACTAAACTAGATTAACTAATTCCTTAAACAACCTTTAACACACACACAGTTTATGGATGAAGTTTCGAATGTTTCTGCGTTTTTCCATGTCACGAATCGTCAAGCATTTATGGCATTTATTTGAATTTCAGTGAGGTGATGGATAGTAAGATCTTGTTTTAATTCTAAATATTTCTATTAAACGATTTGACTGTTCTGTCAGCAAGGACTCGCATGGGCTTAAATTCTCAAGACAAAGGGGTGTCTTTCATTATTTCAGTTTTCATTTCTATTGTGCGCAAAGCCATTTCACCAGGATAACTTTTGTCTGTGTTTTCAAACTTTCCGACAGAGGATCTAGTTGCAAGGTTCTCTAGCATGGCTCCATGAAAAGTGCCCAAGGAAGCTGCCGAGAGTTCAGGTCAGGGTTCAGATGTTGTTTTTGATACCTCACCCCGAAGTATTAACTCTGTCAAAACATGGACGTATGTTTCCAACATTCTGCAATTTGAGTCGATAAATTGTTCAGATGATTCCACCGATAATGAGAAGGATGACTTGTCCACCAAATACAAAATCATCGCTCAAGAAGAGATGCACAAAATAGCGGCAAGGCCATGGCTTCTTCCCTATTATGATATGATCAGATGGGCGCTAGACCATGTGGACATCCTGACTAGGACGATTATCAACAAATAGAGGGTGACAATTGAAACTTTCAGATCAGAGCATTTACAGGAAATGTATAAATTGTCACCCACACCGAACCTTACTCACAATGCTGAATTCCTAGAGGGTTTCAAGAAGAAGGAATGCAAGAAGTATGGAAAAAATTTATCTGATCTGATCAAAGATTGGGTTTTTCACCCCGCAAAATTCAGGGCTGATACTAATGGAATTTATTCAATCTCCTCCTTAGAGCCACAATTCAAGTATATAGCGATGATGTCCTATAGGTTGTATGGGAAGGAGGACACTACTCACTTTTTCCTCCCATGGGTATCACTTATTCATACAGTTGTTGAGGGTTTCTCTTTCGACCGGACAAAATTGTTGCTTGACAGTCTGACCAGTCGAATTACTGAATACCGAGCACAGAGGGAGAGTAGGAAAGCAACTGCGTTCTTTATGTCTGCTTACATCATGGATGCTATTTGCTTCATGACACCTTTCCCACTAATGAACTAGAGATAGGATCCATCTAATACAGATCCTATTCATGTCTACCATTCGAAACTTTGGGAGGATAAAGCCAAAGAATTCATCTATGAGATCTTCAACTGGGTAATGGTACCAGTGCATGTCTCCATCTTAGGCCATCTGCCTCCCAGGATTTCAGATAAAATCACGGCCAACTTGAGTAGCGTGGCAAATTGGTATATAGAAGAAGAATTTTCATACAATAGGGTCTTTGGCACCTCTGTTCCCCCATACGCTCTGCCGCTATTCTTGCCAGATAAGCTATTGTGTCACGAGATCACCAGATAAACTGTGCTCGACGGGATAAGAAAAGAGCTCAGAGGAGTATCGAAAAAGGTATGGCCACCCTTTCCCATTCACATTGGTGCATATTCCTTATTAGATTTTTGCCATGCCAGAGACGAGGCTACGGCCTTAAAAGAAATGAAATTGGTGGACATTGAGTTTAAGAAGCACGACCCTAATAAGGTTGTGAGTAATCACCTGGTGAGTTGTGGCCTGAAGAAATATGAACATGAGGATTCGCCTCATGATGAAATCTTTAGGGGTGCGAGGTCCTACTCTGAAGTCCTAAGTCGGATTCAATCCCTGTCGCCCGGAGATATGGATGATTTCTTTAAATTCCAAGAGCATCGACAGAGTTGCCTCCCCCAGGTTTTACAAGGGGAAACCTCAAAACTTCCAGTTACACAGAAAATGGAAGCCAAAGGCTCAAAAGGACTCAAGTCCTGACAAGGAGGAGAACCAAGAGAAACAGGGGAAGCTGGGACCTCGTAATGAGGAGATGAAATACCCGATCAACAGGAGGTAAACCTAGAAAAGGGTATGCCGGGAAAGTAGGTCCAAAGTCAAGCAGAGATACCCTCGTAAGGGGTGGGTGACTCACTATCGCTCATATCAAGCAAGCCAGCCACGAACGCTATCCCGAAACAATCATCCAAGGAAATCGACAGTCCCATTGCTTCTATCACACCCTTACAATTCACAAAGGGGAACCCTGATGCGCGTTGGATTTTCAATGAAGAACTAACACCCATTTCTATAGAAGAGCTACCTACTAATGAATTTTTCTTCTATAAGAAAAGGAAGTCCGTGGTGAAGCAAGAATCATATCAAAAAGTGGGCGCAGTGGCTAAAAAATTTAAAATCCTGATAGAAGGAAAGGTCGTAGAAGAGGAAGAATTCGTCAACAATATAGTAGGAACACTGGGGGCTTATGCTATAGCCAACCAGTATTTAGTTGGAACTTTGAAGGCACAGTTGAAACAAAAGAACCTCTTGATTGGTAAGTTGGAAGCTAAGGTGGCTACAACGAAATAAAATGCCAAGGATGAGGTGAGCAAAAGCCTCAAGCAAGACAGAATAGTTGATCAGAAGGATATCGAGAAACTTAAGTCTGACTTTGAGCAGATGTCCCAGTCGGCGCAAATAAGCCAAATGCAGGTAAGCCGATAGGAGCAACAAATAATATAGTTCCAGTCGAAATTGGATGTTGCCGAAAACTAGGTCTTAGACATAAAGATATTCGGATCCCAAGCCACTGAAATCCGACAGAAGGTATTAGTATCTCAACAGGACTTGCTTGCTAAAGTGGGAACCATTCAGAATCACTTTCAAACAATAGATCAAGTGCTAGAAGATATCTCTTTGAGAGAAAGAGAATCTGGGGCGACTCGGGTTGCTTTCTAGGAGGTTGTTATAGACACAATGAAAGTAGAGATGGTCACGAGCTCCAAATTATCCATCACAGAACAAACCAGAGGGAATACCTTACTAAAGGTGTGGGATCAGAATATATCAGAGAGTAGGGGAAGAGCTAAAGAGTTGAGGAATTCTTGTGAAGAAACATTCGCCTTGATAAATAAAATTTTGTTAGACTTTGATAAGGAAGGTAGTGTTGGGACGCTAGGAAAAATCAATATAGCTAAACAGTTGCTAGATATCAAGGAAAATGTGGAAAAGGAGCAAGCTGAAATATCCCAAATGAGTCAGGTTGATATTTTCCAAGTGGAAAAATGGCTAGTAAAGCCAAGTTTACAATTATGGTCTATCGTCACGGAAGACTGACAAGTGGGAAAAAGATTGCCAAAGTTGGCAAATAATTGTTACACCTTTGAGGCAAACAACCAAGCAGAGTCTTCCAAGTTGATAGCCCATTTGATTGAAAGGTGCATCAATTGCATTGAGCAGGTGAAAGGGTAGGCTTCTGGTGTTAAATAATGATAGATGTCACTCTGTTCTATTTCTGGAGCCAGAGGAGAAAATAAAGGAAGGTGCTCTGCCCTTATGAAGGAAGACAAAAGACGAGGAAATGAAACGCTCCAATTTTCATTTGTAACTGACAAGTTTCTGGAACAATTGGAATTCGAAATGTTTAGAAGTTTTGTTTAAATATACCTTTTGAAAGGAACCTGAGGGGGGATTTTTCTTTTTGGGGGCCAACTGTAATAGATGATTTCCTGTGCCAAAATTAATGAAAAATCAATTCAAAGACTCCAAATTCTGTGAAGACTGATTTGTGTGTTATTCTCTGTTATCGCGTGTCCATTTTCATTTCTCATATATATCTTTGATGAATGCTTAGCTGCAATTTAGTGCAACTTCTACTGTGGTGATCAACTGTCCAGTATTCTAAGCATTTGTAGTTTTTCCTCTCTATTGGCTGTCAGCAGGTACAAGACCTGTGAATTACTTAGATATCTATATTTAATGCTTTGTCAAAGTGTTTTCTTGTCTATTTTCTTCTGTTACAGGGTGAGATTCTCCCTTGATTGGAGCCTTGCATTATTGACAGCTTAATTTTTTCTTACGTTTCATGCATGAGTTTTTCAAAGTTAACTGAGTTACGGGAAAAGGCCTTTGGATTTGTTATACTATTAATTTAGATCTGAGAAATCTTTCTTATATAATCTAAAATTGAAATAGCATTTTAAGACATCAACCCCCTTTAAAGCTCTGTTTCTCCATGACTGTATCTGTTGTAAGACAACCCAACATTGAACTTGGCCTATTGGATCAAACCAACATCGCTTTGAATCTCTTCGATACTACACTTAAGACTGCCATCACCCGGGCAGAGCTCGAACGTTCATGGGCGGCCATTGAACAGGATATCAGCATCCAAGAACATTTGGAAGATAGACAAAGACAACTCAGAAATCATCCATAGCTTCCTTCCCTGAAGTTTGTTCTTTCCCTTTTTATCACTCACTCACTTTGGGATGCCTAGACTCTATACTTTATAGCCTTAAGTACAGAATCTGGAACAACACCTCCTACTCTCCTATATATACCAAGGAGACCTTTTCATTTGGAATCATCTTGTATTTGGAAATTTATGTGGTGTATAAGGAGTTTTCCCCCTCAAAGAAGCGTATTATCTGAACTTTTGTCTTTTTCAAGGCGTTGAGTACTTATTCTGAGGTTTTTCTATCCTCTCTTGGTATTTGGTTCCTAACACTCATGTACAATGCAACAACCAAGCTCATCCAAAAAATCATGTGGCACCTCAAATGCTTCATCAAGAACTGTGTTAATATACTTAGCAACTTGGCTAGCCAATTTTTGGTTGGGTGTAACACCACACCACTATGTCTCCAACACTTCAAAATGTTCCAAATATGTTGATGTGTTTTCTTCAACCATTGCTCGGCCATTGAAATTAGTGCTTCATAACTCTAAGGCACTCAAATTTTTCCCAATTTCATCCACAGTTGGAAAAGGTTCTACCAAAACCTTCATTTTTCTTAAGTTTTTTTGAGTTTGTCTCATCACAAATTTACTGAACACCCTATTTGAAATGGTTAACCACTCTCCTATAATAGCCTTCAATTATAGTTCACATAGACCCTACTAAACATTACATAGAAAATTGTCTTAATTAATTTCATCTTGTTGGTCTTTGCAATGATGAATCACACTCAATGGGTGCTCAAACTCATGAACCCTTTCTTGAAGTGTTCCATCGTGTTGAAATCAAAGGTTTATCCTAGCTAAGTGATTCAACACACTGCTCAGACTACATGCTAAAGTTGTTATCTATAAAAAACTTGGGATCCTCATGGTTTTCCACTAATAGTGCACTTTTCTTAGTGCAACATATTTTCCCTTGGTGAGTGCCCCTGTCAAGAATATCTACAAATATCTCTAGATCAAGCCTCGCCAAGGAATTATAATTTTTTTGTAGATTTTTGCCAAATACTTTGAATCCTTGTTTGGTACTTGCTTAAATTATGCATACTTTGTTGTGACACATATCATGTAAGGTACAATGCTTAGGATTTCTTGTCAATTGATTTCACTACTAATTAATGTACATCTACAGAATGAATCAAGGATGACTTAGCTAAGAGAATGGACCATGAATGTTTTTGTTAACTTTTTCTAACATGGAAACATCAATTCACATTAAAGAAAATTATTGTCAGGTTGACCATTGAAAAGTGATATATCCCTAATTCTCATTGTTGGGGCCATACAACTTGTCATTATATCCTATGTTCCATGTACAAAATTCAAGTTGAAGGGTTCAATGAAAGTTGGAATCATGATAATGGTTGGATGTTGCAATTGACTAGATGCTAAATCTGTGGTTCGATATACCTATCTTGACTAGATAAGTAAATCCAAGACAATTTGCCATAATTAGAATCCAAACTAATTATGACCCTAGACCTTTCTTTTGAACTTTTATTATTTGATTAGTATATGCTCATATGGGACTAGTTATAATGTTTTTCATCTTAAGTTTCTATTTTGTTGGTACTCAGACTAAATTCATGTGCATATTTATTTTTGAAATTTGGACGATATGTGACTAAGGTAAGTTAACCTACCCCAATAGGATGATATCCTTAGTTTGTCTTGCTTGCGATGATCTACTTAGTTCATCTAGCTCACGACAACATCCTTGTGTTGTCTCGCTCATGATGATATCCTTGGTTTGTCCCACTCGCAACGATATCCTTGGTTTGTCTCACGTGCGAAAATATCCTTTCTTCGTCTCGCTCACAATGATATCCTTGGGTCGTCTCGCTCGTGATGATATCCTTGGGTTATCTCGCTTGCAACGATCTCTTTGGGTCATCTCGCTTGTGAGGACATCTTTGATCGTCTCACTTGCGACGATGTCCTAGGTTTGTCGTAATTTCCATGACATATGATGTGATGTTTTGGGGGTCCAAGCTTCGTCGCCATCTCCACAACATAATGTTGCAAGAGCATCAAAATGACCATTGCAAAATGGTGCAAATTTACTAGTGATACTTTCCAAGGCACAAGTGTAAAGAACAAAAAAAAATTATGGCCATTTCAAAGGATGTTTCTAATGAAGAGGTTGAGGTTACACCTGAATCAAAGCTACCCAAAACAGATGATCCTATGCAACACTTTGATCCTCCTGAAGTTGAACCACTGAATTCATTGAATGCTCTCACTAGTTTTTCTACTCCCCAAACCCTCAAATTGATTGGTTACAGTAAGCACATGAAAGTCATCATCCTAGTTGACAGTGGCAACACTCATAATTTCATTCATCACCACCTTGCACAAGAATTCAATTTCTATATTTGTGATGTCCACAATTTTCAAATCATGATTTCCAATGGTGGTTCCATGAAATGTGGGGGGCGTTGTGAAAATGTGTGCTTACAAATTGGTTAGTATAACCTCAAATCTCACATGTTTTCTATTGGCATGAGTGATTTTGACATTGTTCTTGGTGTTTAATGGTTACACACTCTTGGCCCCATCACCATGTATTTTAAGGAATTAAATATGCAATTCCAACATGAAGGACAACAATATAAATTCCAAGGCATCACAATAGGGTCTCCGGAGATCATTGGTTCCCACCACATGGAAAAGTTAGTCAAAAAAGGTCATTCTATTATCATTTCCCAACTCCATTCCATTCAAGCAGTTGAGACACCCCCAATACACCCTGACCTTCGAGCAATCCTTTCCCGCCATCCCATTTTTTTCCAAACTCCCCAGGGCCTTCTAAACTCCCATGGAGACCATGACCATTGCATTCCTTTAATCCCCAACAATATTCCTCCCAATTTTCTCCCTTATCATCATCGCTTTTCTCAAAAAAATGAAATTGATAAAATTTCCAAGAATTGTTAGAAGTGCGTGTTATTCATCCCAGTACTAGCCCTTATTCTTCTCAGGTTGTTGTCGTCCTAAGAAGGAAGGAAATTGGCGCATGTGTCTTGATTTTTGTTCCCCTAACAAACTTATCATCAAGGACAAATTTCCCATTCCTATCATAGATTACCATCTAGATGAACTTAGTGGGGATCAATACTTTACCAAACTTGACCTACATTCGGGCTACCACCAAATACATATGAAAGAGGAAGACATCCCCAAGACTGGATATCACACTCATGAGGGCCACTGTGATTTCTTAGTCATGCCCTTTGATCTCTGTAATTCCCCCTCCACTTTTCAAGGCCTCATGAATCATGTCTTTCATCCTTTCCTCCATCACTTTGTGTTAGTTTTCTTTGATGATATTCTCATCTATAGTAAAACATGGCCAACCCATCTCACCAATGTAGATCAAGTTCTCCATCTCCTCTCCAAGCACCAACCTTTCCTCAAACAATCTAAATGTGCTTTTGGCACCTCTGAAGTTGATTACCTAGGTCATATTATTGGCAAGAATGGTGTACGGGTGGATCCCAAGAAAATTGATGCTATGCAGAATTGGCCTTGCCCTAAAACTCTTAAAAGTATGCATGGTTTCCTCGGTTTAACAGGATATTATAACAAGTGTTTTTAGAATTATGGAAAAATTGTAGCTCCTCTCACAACTCTCCTTGAAAAGAATACTTTCAGTTGGACTCGAACAACTGGTGATTCCTTTCAAGCCTTAAAAGAAACTATGTGCACTACTCTTGTCCTGGCCCTACCTGAATTCACCAAGACCAATGTTCTGGAATGAAATGCATATGGGAGAGGAATCATGGCAGTCTTCATGTAAGATGTACGACCTTTGGCTTTCACCAGCAAACATTTGTCGGACCGACATCTAGGCCAATTTGATTTATGAAAAGGAAATGTTGTCTATTTTTCATGCAGTGGATCTTCGACGCCCTAATTTACTGGGAAAACGCTTCCAAATAAAAACAGATCATCAAAGCCTCAAGTACTTTCTAGAAGAACAAATTTCATCCCCGGAGCAACAAAAATGGGTGACCAAGTTGTTTGGTTATGATTATGAGATTGTTTACAAGAAGGGAAAATAAAATGCGGTGGTTGATGCTCTTTCCCAGAAATATGAAGTTGAAGGGTCCCTATTTTCCCTCTCATTCATTGTAGCAGAATGGCTTCAAGTTGTTTGACAAGAATGGTTTCAAGACCCCAAAATTTCCATCCTAATCCAAAAAATTCAACAGGATCCACAAGTTGCTCCAAGGTACTCTTGGCACAATGAAGAGTTTCACTATAAAGGTCGCTTGTATTTAGAAAAATATTCGACCCTTAAACCCATGGTGCTCTCTGAGTTTCACGCTTCACCTACAACAGGCCATTCAGGTTTTACCAAAACTTATGAAATGGTAAAATGATCTTTCTTCTGGGATGGTATGAAACAGGACATCCACATATTTGTGGTCGAATGTGATACATGTCAGTGCAATAAGGGAGAGATTGTCAAACTTCCTGGTACACTCCAACCCCTTCCGCTTCCACCTACTATTTGGATGGGTATATCCATTGATTTTATTGTTGGCTTACCCAAATCAAGAAACAAGTTAATCATCATGGTGGTAGTGGATCAACTTTCCAAATATTCTCATTTTTGTGTTGTTCAACACCTGTTCATAGCATCCACAATGGCTCAAATTTTATGGATAATATCTTCAAACTCCATGGAATGCCTCATTCTATTATTTTTTACTGTGATCCCACTTTTACCAGCAATTTCTGGCAAGAACTATTATGGCTACAGGGAACATAATTGCATCTCAACACATCTTATAATCCCCAGACTGATGGCCAAACAGAAGCGATAAACAAGTGTTTGGAAACATGTTTGAGGTTTTTTGCGCCTTACAGACAAAATCAGTGGGTTTAGTGGTTACCCCTCGTTGAATGGTGGTACAACACTTCTTATCATACTGCCACTCACATGAATCCTTTTGAAGCAGTCTATGGAAAGAAGCCACCATCGATTCTCCCATACATGTTGTGTGTCTCCAAAGTTAAGGAAGTTTATTGCAATATTATCGTCCGCATGAACATTCTCCATACTCTCAAAGACAATTTGGTAATGCCTGAAAATCACATGAAGCAATAGGAAGATCATGGTCGTTCTAACCTTCACTTTTATGAAGGGGATCAGGTGTTTCTTTGCCTCCAACCATACAAGCAAACTTCACTCAAATCCCAACAATGTTAGAAACTTGCACCAAAATTTTATGGTCCTTATACTATTATCAAACATGTGGGGCCAGTGGCCTATCAACTATCTTTTCCCAGTCACTCCAAGCTACATCCTATTTTTTATGTTTCATTCCTGAAGAAAGTGATTGGCACTGAATTCCACACTCAGAATAGCCTACCAAAGTTGGATGAAGAAGGTTCCATTTGGTTGCAGCCACAATTTGTATTGGACTAGAGAGATTAAACTCTCCATCAACGCACCATCAAGGAAGTTTTGGTTCACTGGAAGGATACTCCACCAGAAGATGCCACATGAGAACTGGCTACCATTCTACAATAGTTTCCTCATCTTAAGCCTCGAGGACAAGGGTATTTTTTAAGGGGGAGGGAATGTTAGGCACCTAAACCCTCACGTAGATAGAACAATATTTTTTCCATGTAATAAAGGTCAGCATCGGTTAATAAATGTGAACAAGTCAATGTAAGAAGACATAATAGAAGATTTCACTTCTAGAAATATATTCCTCTAGAATGTTATTTAGAAGAAAGAATTAGTATAAATAAGAGTAGGAGGCATGAGAAAGCTTGTCTTGAGAATTATTGTAATAGAGCTCTGTTTTGTTGGAGGTTTCCCCCTCGAAGAGGCAAGTGAACATTGCTTTCTTTGAATACAAGTATTATTTCTGGTGTTTCTCTTCTCATATTTTGTTTTTCCATTGATATTCACTGAATATTCCTTATTTTGCATATTATATTACATCTGGTACCTTACAATTTAGTATTGGCAGTCCCTTTTCTCCAACTTAATTTTGGTTGGACAATATTCCCCCTTTCCCTAGCCTAATGTGAGCTCATAAATCTGCAACATATATTTTCACTAATTATAATTTCCATGTTTTGTTTTCCAATTAAAAATGATAATATTTTGCAGTATCATAGACTGCCATTAAATTGCATATCTTATTTGGAATTAGGAGACCAAATTTACAAAATTAAAATAAAATACACACCCTTAACTGAGCACTCTCTTCCTGGTTGTTCTGAAAGAGTTGAGTAAGATCTTTCTTGAATTGCCTACACTACAATTCCCTATTATTCTTCAATATTTTGTTCTGAGAGACCATTAGCTTCAACAAGTTCTTGTTTCTTATCCATCTAAAGCACCCATATCAATGGACCAAAATAATACAAGAAATACAAGAAATTTTTATCTACCTAAGTTCTAACTATTTGTATTTTCTGCTAGAAGAAGACATATTCCCTTTTTTTGTATAAGGCCTATTAGAGATAAACTAAAATACCAATAGTATCTATGATTTGTGTGGAGGACGGATGCAAGATTTCTATCAGAGGAACCATTTTTGGGGATTTTCCCAAATAACCCACCTTTTACTGAATTATTGAAGGCCTCGGGTTTGATAGGAAGCAACAGCTCTAGACCATACTTCTCTCACCTGGGCTAGTCTCCACTTTCAATGGCTCCTGACTTCTTTCAGGTGTGGATCCCAATAGGGTTGGATTTGGGTAAGTATTTTTCCTTTGATCCAAGAAATTTCATTGAATCTCCACCTCTGTTTATATCCCAGGCCTCTTGTGAGGAGGTTTCGAATCGCAGACCCTCTTTTCCCATAGGGTCGCAGGAGGCTATATGGAGGAAGTAGCTCCAAGATGACCTAGGGGATTAGCCATCAGTAAAAAAATGTAAAAACCAGGCTGGTATAAAGTTAGCCACTCAACCTCAAAAGTTAGCTCTCGAGGATGAATTCATGCTTCCTAAGGTTCCAAACATGGAGGAAAAGGCGGTGGTGGGTCAAGAAAATGGTTGTCATTTGGGAATCAACTCGCTGAGGGATTGGGTAAAAGGGTCATGGATGGTTTTGCTGATTTATTTTCCCTCGGTCCATTTATTGTCCAAGGGATGGTTCATGTTAAAATTTCAGAGCATTACTGATGTGCCCAAGGTGTTGAAATATCCATGGTGCATATACTCGACATTGTTTCTCCTTAAGATATGGATGTCATTCTTCTATTCCAGCCATGAAAGAATTGTTGAACTTCTGATTTGGGTTCGTTTGTCGAGACTGCCACCTGAACTTTGGATGGAGAATGGTTTTGAACACTTGGAGAATGAACTTGGAACCTATATGGATGCGACCATGTATTTCATCTCCAATGGAAGGATGTCGCTGGTCCATATCCTAGTCTACCTAAATTTCAAAAAAAGGATCTCGGCATAAATTGAGCTAACCTGGGGGGGCATAGTTTTTATGCAAAAACTAGATTATGAGGGCATCCCATTTAAATGCCACAGGTGCCACAATCATGGTCATAGGGCCACCAAGTGCATCCTTCCCATGAAACAAAAGAGGAAAGATATTTCAAAGGAGAGAGAAAATAAGAGAGGGTCTTTGTTGCTTGGGGAGGCATCCTTCAATCATTCATCGAAGAAAGGCAGGGTGGAGATTGGTGATTGTGGATATAGAGCACAGAGTTCCAGGGAGGATTCATGGCGTTAGACCATGATCATTTCCCCTTGTTTTGGCTTAGATTCGAACTCAAATAGAGGATACCCAACGTCCTCTAAATCCACCAATAAAATCATACATAAGCGAATTGAAACACATTTGGGTATTCCCCCATGATCTGCTCCTTTAAATTTTTTGTTTCAGTCTTTATATTTTTTGGGAGAAAACTGGGCAGGAACTCTGAAGAATATCCCTTTTTCCCCAAAATCCTCCACTATCTACCCTCTCTCCTTTTCATAGTCACCTCTGGCTCACCTTTCCTTAGTTCAAGCCCCTCTCCCTACCCTTTCCCACTCATCTACCCTAATCCAAGACTCCTCAATTTTATCTGAAGAAGACACGGTGTGCTATCAGTTGAGAAATCGACACATTCCTACTTTTGGAGAGTTAAATCATTTTCCTTCTTCTTCAGGTAATGGGAGGGGGAGAAGATCCTACCTTTCAAAATCTCAGTCTAGGGAAACCATGGATATGCAATCTGGACGACAATTGTCCATCACTGGGGCGCTTAAAGCAGTGAAAACCCGGAAGGGGGTGCAAAATGAAAGTACTCTCTTTCAATTGCAAGTGCGTGCCGAGCCCATCGAAGAAAATTTCCCTCCATGAGTTAGTGGAGTCTACTCAACCGAATATTTTGATGCTTCAGAAGACCCTTAGTGATGAAAACTTGGTTGTCTTGCTACTAGAGAAACTTTTCAAAGGATGGAACTTCATTGGTTTGGATGCAAAAGGCTGCTCGGGGGGTTTGTCCATGGGATGGCGGCTAAGGTATATGAAGATCATAAATTATTGGGGTTTTGATTTAGGGATAGACATGACTGCCAATGTGGAGGACATGGGAATATGTTTCACGATTTTAAATGTATATGGCCCCTCTCAAGAGCACATTCAGTTATGGGACAACATTTTAGACACATCCTTCACAAAGGAATTGAATCTCATCCTTGAGGGAGATATAAAAATCTCTCTGGGAGCTGCATAATCATGGGGCCAAAGGGCTCATGTTGATGCCCAGTCAAACTGTTTTAGCCACAAATTGGTGGTGGTTCAATTTTCTCAAAATCTAAAAAATTAAAAAAAGGCCATGATTGAATGGGAAAGAAAGAATAAGCAGTTGGATGAATATAATATTATTAACACAGAAGTAGAATTACAATCAATATATGACACAAAGGGTGGATATTTCTCATCTCTTGAAGACAAAGATGCCTTATTAACTCTAGAAAAGAAAAGAAGGCAACTTCTAGAGGCAAGAGAAGCAGAGTGGAGGTTAAAGAGTATAGCACTTTGGTTACAAAATGGGGACGAGAACACTAAATTATTCCAGGCTTATGAAAAGGGGAGGAAGATGGAAAATACCATTTGGACCCTTAAGGATTCCTCTGGTAGGAATTTTACATATTTTGAGGATCTGGCACAACTAGGATATTAACGTTTTAAAAATTTATTCATAGCTGAAGGAAGCGTTACAATAGATGCTATTGTGTAGATGGCCCTCTTATTCCCAAGTTTTGTGGAAGAGGAAGATAATATGACACTTATGGAAGAAGTTATCGAAGAATAACTTAAAGAGGTACTTCATAGTTTTAAAAAAGACAAGAGTCCAGGACAGGATGGGTGAACAATGGACTTCTTTCTGGGTCTTTTTTACCTCATTGGGAAGGACATTCTAAAGGTAGTGGAAGAATATTGAAGAAACGATTATATCCATCCTTTGTTAAATGAAACCTTCATTTCACTTATCCCCAAAAAGGATGATGCTTAGACCCTTGAAGAGTTCAGACCTATCTTCTTATGCAACTATATTTATAAGGTGATAGCCAAAATCATTAGTAAAAGGCTAAAAGTATTTATCTCAAAATCCATTTCATAGGAACAATTTGGTTTTTTGGAAGGTAGACAGATCCACTGAGCAATTGGAGTAGCACAAGAGTCCCTACAAAGTATCAAAACCCAAAATTTAAAAGGGGCAGTTCTAAATATAGAACTATCAAAAGCATATGACAAACTTAGTTGGCTTTATTTGAGGATGTTACTAACTCATTTGGGGTTTGAACTCCCCTTTCCAAATTGGACCATGAGTTGTATTTCGACAATGTACTTTGTTGTCGTAACAAATGGTTCTGCCTTGAATTTCTTCTCAATTAAAAGAGGACTAAGGAAAGGGTTTCCCTTGTCACCACTCCTTTTATTCTTGGTGGTGGAAGGGCTCAGTAGGGCCATTGGTGCAACAAAAAATAGAGGTGAGTTTCTTGGTGTCTAATTATCTCAAAATCTAAGGATTTCACACCTTCTCTTTGTGGATGATGTTATGATATTTTGCAGTGGCATAATGCATGATGCAGAGAAGTTAAGTTATATTTTGGACCTTTTTGTTCGTGCTACAGGTATGCAGATAAATGGACAAAAATCCACTTTGTCTGCACACCTTATGGAAGAAGAGGAAGTAGGAGCCTATAAGGATTTTTTTCCTTATGAGACAAATCCATTTGATGAAGGTTTGAAGTATCTTGGATTTCACCTAAAACCCAACATATACAAAAAGGAGGATTGGGTCTAGCTACTAGCTAAGCTATAAAGGAGACTAAAGTCATGGAGTTTCCACTTGTTATCGAGAGAAGGGAGATTGGTCTTATTCAAGTTAGTGTTAGAAGCTATCTCGATATATTGGATTTGTCTGGAATGGGTCCCAAAAGGAACATTGAACAGAATTAGGAGAATCTGCTTCAAATTATTATGGGCAGGTCAAAAGGAACAATTTCTTATGCCATGGATCAAATGGGAAACATTGGAAGCCCCAAAGCTACTGGGGGTGGGGGATGAAAAATATTCACCACTTCTCTAAATCCATAGCAACCAAAGTAGGATGTAGACTGATTACAACAAAAAGTATCTGGACTAAGGTGGTCAACCAAAAATATATCTGCTCGGACTTTGTGGAGGAGTGGATCAAAAATCCCATAAAGGCAGTACAAAATTGCATGATTATTTGGAAATCCATGTTAAATTCCTTTTCAATGGTGGGGCAAGGTCTGTCCTAGAGGGATGGAATAGGTACAAAAGTTAGAATTGGGTAGGATCCATGGTTGGGTAGTGATAGGGAACATGTACATACCCAACCACTCATTGATACCCTCCACGAATGGGGTCTCTTTCACCTGGACCAAATAGCTAACAAGAATAGAACCAAAGTGTGGGGTAAAGAATGGAAAGGGGCTTTCCAGTTGGGATTGGGTGACGAATATTTAGCATATTGTAATGACTATATCAGAGATCTCAAAGTAGGGAACATCTGGTTAACAGACAAGGAGGACGAACTAGTATGGCAACACAATCCACATGGGATTTATACGCTAAAAGAAAGCTACATACAAATAAACATTGGCATACTCCAATATGAACCTTCTTGGTGGTGAAAAGGAATTTGGAAAATAAAGGGCCCCTTAAAATCTCCTCTTTTCCTATGGTGTTTGATTAAAAAAAAAGGTGCTAAATTGGGACATAATGAAACATAGAGGCCTGGAAGGCCCAAGTTGGTGTCCACTTTGCAAAGGCACTTAGGAATCTAGCTTTCACCTTTTCCTAGATTGCCCCTTTTTTCGTCAGAGTTGGTCTGAATGTGCAAGATCTTTTCGTACTTGGCAAGGACCAAACATTGAGGAGTCTTGGAGAAAGTGGTTGCATGATCCCAATAATTCTAACATAAAATCTCTTCCTTTGCTAATAAACCTAGGTGTGTGGTTGGCATGAAACTCTACCATATTTAATGAGAAATCCTCCATTCCAAAACACATTGTTGCAGAAATCCTTAGCATCCTATCCCACTTTCCACAAGGGAAAGACACTCCCTCGGTTAGGCAGGTATCGGACAAAACAATGGACTGCTTGAGACCATGGGCCTATTTGGACATAGCCTCACAAAATGAGGGACAATTTTGTGGTGGAGGAGTCGTCCTATATCTTTCAGATTCCCATATTTTTAAAATGAAAATAGGGTTAGATCCAGGAACAAATAATTATGATGAACTAATGGCCTTAAATTTCTTATTAACTTTTGTTAGGGAACAAGAGATATCAAATCTTCAAATCTTCGATGACTCAATGGTGATCATAAATTGGATCAGGAAATCAAAAACGTGTCACAACATCTGACTTGTCCCTCTCCTTAAAGAATTTTTTATGATTCTGGGCACTTATACAAAAATTTTTATTCATCGTCTCTGCAAGGAAAGAAACAAGGAGGCCGAAAAACTCTCTAAGGAGGGCACTTTGTTGGCTCATGGGCGGTGGAATATAAATGAATTCAGAGAAGGGTCAATTTTTTTAATAATATCATCGTCCATTCATAGATACAGGGGGCCAACAAGGCCTTAATCCGTAGACAATATTCTCTACAATTTTTTATATTGCCACTATTGTTAGGGAGTTATCTCTCTTGGTCCTTCCAGACAGTCTATATTAGATAGGTATCCAACAATTGGTATATGGTCACAGGTTGGCTTACTGGCCATATTTTGGGATGTTTTTATATAGGTTTATATATCTTGGCTTCTCCAAATAGTGGTATTTTCTAGGTTGGTAGTTTTGTTGGTTCCCGACCGTTGCACAAATATTTTGGTAGGGTTGTTCTTAGGCCACAAATGTCCATATTTTTGGGAACAATGGAGGTTTTTTACTTTTTTTTTAATGTCTGAAGTAATAGCACCCCTTGCTAGGGGGATTTGGTATACCTTTAATGCTCGGTCCCTCGTTGGTAGGGGAGGATTGATAGACTAAATGCATGTCTCCACATGCATTTTTCAGAATGCAAATTTTCTTTCCTATATGAAATAAAATTTACGATTTTTTTCTGAGGAAAAAAAACAATAGTATATATGCTTGTATTTTTGTTATCTTTAATAAAATTACTAGATTTTTTTCTTTGAAAAAAAGGATACATTTTTTTTTACTAACATAAATGCTTTGAGATATATAATATAACAAAACTTTACAAAATAACATAAATTTTATTGTTTCCTTCTATTTTTGAAATCATCATTAATCATTCAAAGGAATGATATGAAAAAATATTTTATTAGGAGAATATAAAAAAATAATATAAAAAAACTACAAAAAAACATAAACTTTATTATTCATTCTAATTTTGAAATTATTCAAAAGAACAATATGAAATAATAATAAAAAACAACACAAACTCCGTGAGAAGAATATGAAATAATAGAAAATAAATCACCTCCTTGGATCATATCCAAGCCGATTGAATCCAAAATTTTATATTTGACAAGATGAAATGAATATCGAATATAGTGAGATAGAGTCACCAAATTAACACACATTTTATTCGAACAATTAATAGTCTGATCCAGATTATTTTCAACACAAAATGAGAGTGGAGATATAATAAAGAAATGTACAGAGATATATAAGATATCCAATAATATAACAAAGATATATAACCATAAACATAGAGATACAGTAAAACACAATTTCTATTAATGAGTGAAACTTACAAAACTGTAGAAATATAGAGTGAAAGACTTGTTATAATGGTGGCAACTTATCTCTGAGAAGAGATTTGACGACTACGCTCATTCACAAGAAGATCATAAATGAGGCTCCAAAGGCCTTTTTAACATCAATAAAATCCAAAACCATAACCCCGGAAGATGAAAAACCAACAGTTTTGTGGTCCCCGTTTTGGGTAGTTTGGTGTATCAACTTCCCAGGGGCGTAACTTTGGCATACGATCTCTGCTTGGGGCACACGATATCTCGTTGGAAAGGTATCAACGAGGAGATTCATTTTGGGGGCTCAATCAAAGCCTATGATTACTATTGAGGTTCCATATTGTGAAAAAACTTCGTTTAGGCCCTAAAAATGGCCCCAAAAATTTAGGACCCGAAAAACTGCTAAAAATAGTAAATTGCCAACAAACTTTTTTGAGCCAGTTCGAATAGGTGGATGGCCACTGATATCCACCTGGATCAATATTCATTCCTTAGGAATCAATGTTCTCCATTTCATTGAGTTCCTGGGGGAGAGGGGAAATCATTTTTTGAATCTGAATATTGGTGAGTTGCTTACCTTGCTGGAGAAGTTGCACTACTTAGCTTGTTGAAGACTGTCACAAACCTCTTGCTGGCGAGATTGAATCTATTCAACCAACCTGTTGTATCTTGGATTGACTGGGAAATTTGTAGGTACTATTATCCCCTAGCCTAGGTATAACTAAAGATATCACGTCTCGAGGCCCACATGTCCTAGACATGGAGTATCAAGATCCAAACGACTTGAGCATGGCTCCAGAGGGCCCCTCTTTTCTTCAGTGCAGTCCACTTATCACCAACAACAGTATCTATCACACCATCCTAGTCCTGAAGTATGAGTGATTCTTTCTCCATGAGGTAATGATTCCGAGTATCATGGTATGTATCACTCTGTATGAGTGATTCTTTCTCCATGAGGTAATGATTCTGAGTATCATGGTATGTATCACTCTGATTTTTGAAGCACTTGAATATGTTGTATTGAATCCTTCTTCAATTTCATGACATTTTCTTGGAAATTATTCTCTTTGCCTCGTTCATACCTAGAAGGGTGACATGGTTCCCTAGTAAGTCGATTTCCCCTTAGGATGGGTTTATACTGGGTGGATCTGTGAAAAGTCATCGTCTGTTCCCTCCATACTTACCACTTTCCATCTTCATTTCTTTCATCTCCCCTATCCTTGTCTGGGCATTGGGATTGGATACACTAGGAAGGGTTGTACCTTACCTCGTGGGAAGAAGGGGCTAAAGGCCCAGAGGGTAAAATTAGCTAGCAAGAGTTAAAATCCAATATTGAAACCTTCAAGATGCTTCGCCTAGGGATCCCCAAGAAAGAAGTGAAAAACTTCTCAGTAAGAAAAGGGGACCCATAAGATAACATAAACACTCAAGGTACTAATTGATCGATAGGAGGTATCATCACGAGCCGACCTATTATTACCAGGGGCATATAGTGGTATGACACTACCACATATCTGGTCACCAAACCAGGGTAGTGGTTCTTGGTGGCATTGCCAAGAGAAAGGGAGTCTCATCACGAGCCAACCTTCTAATTTCCGTGAAATGTTTGTGGATAACATTGTTACCTCTAGTCATCAAGCGAGGATAGTGGCCCTCAACTCTTTCCTTGAAATAAATAAATAAATAATTAAAGCTAAGAGTAAAAGGCAATGAAAGGGCTAGGAAACAATTTCATTTATAACAAGGTGAAACTCTCCCTCTAAAAAGGCACCCAAAGGTAATACTTTACATTTCCCTATTATTACATGCATCCCATGCCCAAATATTTACCCCATGCCACCACATACACTTACATGACTTGGACTAGATCCCACCTAGGAAACACCACAAATTTAAGATAGGTTAGCCCAATAGGACACCCTGAGACCTTCTCCAAACCTAACTTGTCAAATTTCATAACATCTTTGAGCATTTGTCTGGATTAAGGGGGGTTTGATGCACATGTTTGGGTAATTTAATTATTGGATGTCATTTACATGCTATGATCCCTGTGACTTATGAACCCCTGGAGGGAGTACTTGTTGTTGTTGTGGGACCTTTCCCAATGGACAAGTACACATGAGGGAATGATTATCTCAAACCTTCATGGGGGCTTAAATCCCACAGATGGATGTTGAAACCTCGGCTAGTGGTAAGAAGAGAATGAATACATGCACTGGGAGAAAGAAGGATGTTGCCTTTGGAGGCACCTTGACAAACCTAGACCCAGGGGACCTTTCTCTTCCCACATAGATGTTAGCCCTTGAGGGCCCTGGGTGTCACCATTTTATCCCTAGACGTCATCCAGAGCTAGATTTTCATCTTTGGAGGCCAAGCATTCAACTTTCCCTGTTCAACGTTCCACATGTGGGGCTCAAAGTCACCCTAGAGGGGCATGCCATCACCCTTGAATGAGTTTTTGAATGCAACTTTATTTTAATTATGTCAAAACTAAATTTTTGTTGTAAATTGGCTAGGTCGATCCTTTTTTTGACCTAAAAGTGAATTAAGGATCATAATTTTGTATAAATAAACATAAAGTACTCTCATTTTTAAATCACAACTTGCCCTTGGAGACAAGAGGTCTAAAATTTGCACTATTAGGGTTATTGGTTGTAATTGTGAGGCACCACTCTTGTTTAAGGCTTGTATTTGCAACTTGGATCAAGTTTTGGATTTTTATGGTGATCTTGCATGGTATACTCATGATTATTCTTGGTTCAAGTAAGTAGAATCTGCATTTTTTCATCTATTGAATGGTTTAAGGTATGGTTTATTTGCTCATACAAGATTATGAAATTGCATGGCGTATTTAATGCTTGAAGTAAGAAACTTAAGTTGCTACTTTCTTACTTTTTATTTTCCAAGCTTTCACTAAATTGATCTAGTAACTAGTGAAACCTTGGAGCCCTAAATTTCTAGCACTCTAGAGGTTTTCATTTGGTTATTGTTGCATAAGTTTTACTCCATAGAAAGGCTAAGGAGAGTAAGGAGCTAGGGCCTAGAAGTACCTACACCCTAGCACTTTGTCTCTTAAGGTAAAAATCTAGGAGGACTTAAGTTGCTACTCCTCCTAGACTTTTTCCCTCTTATACTTTTTTGTATCATCATTAATTTGCAGCCTTAGAAAGAATCGCTCACATTGACTCCATTTACCCCTAAGAGGCATTAGTCTTCAACCCTTGTTTCTTGAAAAGAATCATCAAACTTCAAACTCGATCTCTCTACTTGATACCCTACTAACCTAAACTAAATTGCTAACCTAATCTAGGAATATTGACCACTAAGTTGTTGTTATAATCACTGCTACAACTATCATTGGCATCTTGTTAGAGTTTATTTTATGATTGACATATATCTATAAATTGTATGAGACAAGTGTTATCATTTAAGGACTTCACAATATCTTGTTATATTGTCGATTCAAGTGCATTTTCTGGATGGTATTACAATTGTCATTAATTAATTACTCATGCTATATATTTATCACTTGCTACATACATTGAATGGTAACAGTCATCTATAAAAACTTGAAGTCTTGTTGAAGCATTCATCGTCACTTGTTGTTTCCATAACGTTTGTTGTTGTATTGGTAAGGGGAAGGTACACTTTATTTTCCTTTTCTTCATCCGACAAGACTTAAGTCTATTTTGAGTGACCTAGAGAGAGAGAGGTGGTTAGCCTTACCTTCTCCCTTTCCTCAACCAACTAGGTCATGGGACATCTCCCTTGGAATGAGGTTCTCCTCCTCCTAAAGAGAAAGAGGTACCCTATTCGGGTGACAATGATAGGGTTACCTCCGTGTTATGTCAATCTAAGCCTACATTCCTTTAGGATTTCAGCAAGTATAGATTTCTTGATAACATTTTTGGCACCGTTTCTAGAGAATATCAAGTCAATTTTCCTCGAACGACACTTTTTTGATAATTCTTTTTCTCAAAGCCTTTCACTTTTCAAATCTTACCTTGCGAATCCACTGAGGGTGATTCCCTCTTTTCCCTTTGATAATCCCTAGAAGGATTATCTATCGACTCCACTAATGATTAAGCCAAACATGGCTTCTCAATGGGACCCAGGTGATTTTAAACCCTTGGATATGAGTGAAATACCGGGGTATCCCCGAAAAATGCCTCAAAGTTATGTAAAATGGCTCTCTAAATTCACTGGTAGTGATGAAAAGAATGACGAGAACCATATGAGTGACTCTTGGGCCTTCTTTCAACTCCATCCTATTACTGATGATGCTAAGGATCTGGCAAAGAATCTTTTCCCTTCCACTCTTCATGATAATGCCACGAGATGGTATGATGGCCTCCATGATGCTAGTATTACATCCATAGATCAATTAGAAGAGTTCTTCCTCAAGAGATGGAATATCAAAGAGGATCCTATGGTGTTGCTAAAGAAACTTAATCACATAAAGAAGAATGAGAATGAGACCATTAGGGAGTTCCATACCAGGTTACAGAAGTTGTCACGACAACTCCCTAGAACCTATCATCCTATCGAGCACTCAACATACCCTAAAAGATTTATGAAATTCTATCACTTTTGGGTACCACTTTTTTTCTTTTGTTTTGCTGTCTTAATTAAGTTCACTATGGAGGGATGGTTTATTTTGTTTTCATGACTCTTAACGATCAAATCGGATTTGTTTGAACTTGTTAAATGAAACCTTGTGTCTAAAAAAACTTGGCATTATAACTAAGAATATGCAACTAACATTGTGACTAACACCCTTGTGTTCGGCGTCGGAAAAGTCCAAAAAGATAAAATAGCCACACAATAACACTAATCATCGATCTCCGATGCACCATCGACATCGATAAGAGGTGGATTAATTTTATGTTAGTTATTCACCACGAAGATTTAGGAGATAGTCGATCCCAACAACGTCGATGAAATTCGAGGGGGCTAAACATTGACAAGAGTCATGACAAACCTCCGATAGCCAATGAAAGATGCGTTTTTTTGGGGACGATGAAATATCAAAGGGTTAAATCATTGAAAATTTCTGCATTGAACACATCGTTGATTGTCGACCCCAATGCACTTTCAACATCGACAATTTTCGAGGGAGTTAAGCTGGAAGTGCTTGGTTAGTATTATCTTCGATCATTGATCCTTGATACCTTTCATCGTTGGTGGGGTAGGATATGTTGTTAGAACGATTAGCTAAGGAAAATTACCCGATTTTGAATAAAACAATTAAATGAAGACATCGGTTTCAAGTGCCATGTGTCTTTGACACATAAGGATTTCATACGGTCTAGTTTTGTCCCGAATCAACTTAAGGGTCTATTTGTCCTAGTCATACTTCTGAGTCATCTTCTCCATGTCAACTCTATAAAGCAAGATGGATCGGCGTCAGAGCTTTTTCCTAGAGATATCAATGAACAATGTCTGAAGAGAAGCCCCAATTGTCGATCCACCAGTTAGATTAGCAAAATGATGGGATGTTTTCCACACAAGATGCGATTGGATTCTGTCATTTAATAGGATAGTTAATGTTTCACCCCACATACATTATTACCCTGTGCACTGATTGAACAATGGGAATTTGAAATCATCTATAGGCCACGTTATAGCCCGCGCTCGCACTGTCGACCTACGATCATATTTAATTTTAAACATAATGATGATCTGGTAGTAAATTTTGTAGAACTGCACTCATATCCAAAATTGAATAGGTAAGTTCATCTTTGTTTAAATAACGAAAACAACTTCGAACACTTCCATTCTGCACACAATTTTCCATTTCCATAACATCTGAAGAAGCTAAGAGAGCGTCTTAGGACCGCGTTGAGACCATCAAAACTAGGTTAAGCTAGCAACATATGTATGTGTTGAATTTTATCAGTTTGGCAATCGTAATTTGTTTTGTATCAACATTTGATCTTTATACAGTGTCTAACTATGTTCTAGCTACTGGAAAAAAATGCCTCCAAGAAAGCCAATGACCAGGCCCTCACCGATGGAACCTAAGTTAAAGGAGGCAAAAATTGGTGAGGGTTATTCTCCTGGCACTATGAGGTAGTTGGAATACGCTCCTAGGGCAGAGCCTTTCATTAAAACCTTTACGAAGAAATCATTCGTTCAACCCCCGGTCTTTGGCGATATGGAAGTGACCACTAGATCTAAAATAATTCTCCCACAGTGGGGAGATCTATTTAAAAGAATCAACCGGGAGGAATACCCAGAGTTTATCCCACACAACGATATGGATGTAAGGGCGCTAGACGACCAACTTTTCCCAAACATTTGGGGGTTATGCTTGCACATGATAGCATGTCGAACTCTAGTTTTCCCATGCATCAAAACCCTGAGTTGGTTAATTGATCACACAAACGCGCATAAATTTCTGATCAACGATGAGAATGGCGGGTGTTTCGGAGTTTTTATCCCGACAAAAGTTTAGAAGTATTACAAGCTTAGGGATCCAGAGGAGCGACTAAACACAGACTTCATGGTGAAGTTCTATGAATTCCATGACACCAGTCGGTTAATGGCCTCATGGTGGAAGGAGGAAAATAAATTTACAAACTAGAGCAATGGCTAGTATGGGACAATGAACCTGAGGGAGACATACATCTACTTGATGGCTTTAATTTGCCGACTGTATGGAGAAAATGACTACTCTAAGTTATAAAAAGCATGGATGCCCCTGACATACACTGTGGCGATCTCCGGGAGTAGCTTCAACTAGGGAACAATAATCTCCAAGCAATTGAGCACCAATGTATTGTAGGCTCAAACACCGAAACAAGGATAAGCTCTCATTTTTCACATGGCCTCGTACCTGCTCATTGTATTCTACGCGAGGAATATCTTTGTCTGTATGAATTTAAGCTGACACATTGCAGAACTACGTGTTCATGTCTACTTCATCATATTATGGGAGAATAGGTACAAAAATTCTATGCCCTTATTTGCGATGAATTCATCACCCGAGTTTATTTCATTATTTTTAAGAAGGAATGCCCAAGGCTGTCTGTAGCATCCAAGAAAATGATATCAAAGGTAGGCCACTGGTATCTAGACAAACACACAACTTATATCAGAGTGTTTGGGGCAATCGAAGCACCAATTTTTCTTCCTTATCACCTCTTGGACCAGCTCATTGTAGGAGAAATATGTTATTAGACTATCCTGTAGAGATATAACACCACTCTAGTCAAGGACAAGAAACAAGCATTTATACCCTACGGCTTCCATGTGGGGTTTTACATAGTGAAAGACATTGCTCAAGCCAAATAAGAATATTTGAGTCAGCTTGAATTAAGGTTCTCGACATGTCAGTTTTGCAAGCACGACCCTAAAGTCCTGGTCCCCCAACACACTTCACAAATATCATCATGTTGGACTTACACACATGCAAGTTTGAGGATGAAATTTTTACAAAATGCGCTTAGGAATGGGAGGAGGTATTATAGAGGAAAGTCAACCCAAACATGACCAAATTCAAATCCATGAGCATGGATGAGCAGGTTGAAACAATAGAGAAGTTGGCTCAAGAAGCTCTTAGGGTCAGAGAGAAAATCAGAGCAACAGAGACCAAAAAGCCACAAAGGAGGGGGTTGTCGTTACTAGAAGGATCCCAAAGAGTCATTGACAAGTTAGAGAATGATGTTGAAGTCATAGAAATTATGAGGATCCCCTCGGACGACCCAATCAAAATCAGAGAAGAGCCAAGGGGATTAGAGTCAATACAAGTGGAGGAAATCACCGGTGCGGAAAACCCTAGAGTTCCATCACCAAAGATTAGATCATCGATGACCATTTCGACCCAGCCCGAGGTTTCAAGAATTCCAGGTGAAACAGGTGTACCAAACCCCCTATTTGATCTAATAACAATCTATGACGATGAAGAGAGTTCAGAGGTCTCCTTGGTAACTCCCATACCGATTACAGAGGTGAAGAAACATGAGAAAACATCTCCCCGAGTCCCAATGCTCCAATTCAAAACCTTTTGCAGAGAGACCATGAGGTCTAAAGTGTCTTAGACACTGAGGTTCTCGATCTATCGGATACCCCAAAAGAGATCTCAAGGGATGAGCTAGGATCGGGTGGTCAAAAAGAGGAGGTTCAACAACAAGAGATCGGAACCTCAACAACTGATTACCAAGTAAGTACTAAACCCATCATTGATTCTTCAATTTTGGTCGATACCTCACCAGCTGGTGAATATCAAATGAATGTTGAGCCATCAAAGCATATCAAAGAAGTACATGAACAAATCTTAACAGATGCACATAGCAGGGAGCCTGGGCAACACTCTAACCCGAGGGAAGAAACAAATCCCTGAGCTTGTTGACAAGGTCATCGATATATGGGTGATCTCTTATGATGGGAAGAGGAAATCGATCATGAAGAGGACCACTAAGAAGAGAATTCTCACGCTGGATATCTCAATTATCATCACCATGGAGGAGAATCTACTCAGTTCAAAACATGCAAAGATATATGATCTCATGAGCCCAGGGATGGCTATCACTGATGCCATGTTGGATCAAGCAAGGAGAGAAAAAAAGGAACCGAACACTGCACTAAAGGAGTTGGAGCATCTGCGCCATTTGGAAAAATATTATCAAGACTCAGCACAATCCACAGTGTTTCCGAGGAGCGAGTTCTGAGATTCTTATACAAAGTTCACGGACGAACAACATCTTTTGACTGCAGGTATAGCCTATTTCCAAGAAGACACCCTTATGGCACCGACAACCTACAAGGACATGGAAAGGTGGTATGAAAAAACATACCAAGCGGTCGAAAGAATTGATTACATTAGTGCAGTGCAAAAGGGACGAGACGCCAAAGAGAATGGTATTTGAGTGCTAAGGGATAACACCATCGCTCGGATTAGGAAAGTAGTTGAATTTTGGGTAAGGATGGCCCAAGAACCTCAACGGGAGATACAGAAGAAGTGGGCCAAGTGTAAAAAATGTTGGGAAAAGATTAATCGGGAGTTGAAAGGCATTGGCCTCCCAGAATTTGGCTCACCCGAGGACTTTGTAGAATTGCATGACATAGTCAAACAACATGCATAACAAGACTCATAATGGACAGTGGATATCACACAGGTGGATACCATGGCACCAGGTCAAATACAACGCTTTATGGAGCATCCGATCAAGGATCGTGCAGTTCTGCAATGGTTGAGTGCTAAAATAGTCAAATATAGAGAACAAGCAATAGAAGTAAAATAAATTATTCCATCCCCGATGGACTGGCACATGTTTCTGTATGCCAACACATGCGAGGATATCTTCTTCAAGTGGTCGAAATATGAGAATATTCATTCACTCCAGTAGAACCATGAGACGATTCTCATAAAACAAAAAGATCAAGCACCACGTGGCGATATTTTGTTTTACTTAACTTAAACTTGTAGCAGCTATTTTTAGTTAGTGATTCTCTATAAATAAAGGAATTTACCTTTTAGCAAAGGTCGATGGTTTTGGTAAAAGAAACTCTTTTTTGGAATTGTAATGAACTATTTCAAAACAACCTTAATTGAGAAGTCATGTTTAGGACCAGAGACAAAATTTTGGTTTTCATCAAAGGCGTTATGTGATTGGATTGAGGAGGAATTACTTCCAACTTTATTTTAGTAATTGATGTTGTAACGAGTAAGATTTTTTGAATCTATTGATAAGTTATATGTTTTAACCTTTTTTGTAGTTATTTTTTTCTTAATGGTGGAAAGAAAATCATTGTGTTAATGTGTGATTAATGTCAGAGCTAAGGAAACTATTTTTCTTTCCATCATTTTATTACATGCGTATTTTTCTTACGATAATTGTATCTCAGTCAATGATGAAATACCAACAAGTTAACGTATTAGTACTAGGCTTGTAATAGGTGTGAATATCTTTGTATGCATGCTTGAGCATGGGGGGTATCCCAAGCTCGACCTTCTTCAGTAGTTAAGAGTCTTTTCTACCAATTGGTTTATACCAGCACACATCTAATTTTATCAGACCCATCTAATAAAAGAAAAGACAAAAAATAGAACACTCAAGCTAAAGGAGGAACTTTCATAGGAAGATATCCTGTCAATCACCAAGTAAAGCCCATCGATAAACTAGTTGGATCGAAAGATCTGGAGAACCATTCCACCATTAAACATTGCAGAGTTTAATTGGGCCTCTAAGGTGGGTTTGGTTCCTATTATTGATTTAAAGGGATCTCAGACCCCTCAATAGAATTGGTGCTAGAAGGAGGGCCATGAATGAATGGCTATCAATATTTCTGACATAATATCTCGCATAGTCTATAGATTCAAAACAACCCACATGCATGGCTAGTCATTCTCAAGACAACCCACATACATAGATTACTCTCAAAATGAGTAACTCACCCCAGCACGAGGAAGAAAACCTATTCCCTGAAATACCTTATGCTCTTCCTCATGAGGAGTTGAACCAATTCAGAAGAATCACAAGATCTTACGCTCGACAAATTGGATCGTTTCCCTTATCCCTGTTACTTCCTCATATAAAACAAGTAAGAAGAATAGTGGTCAATACCTCCAACTAGGTTTTTTTCACACATTAGAAGACCTGATATATTTTTCCCTCATTGATATCAAACAACCCCTTAACCTAATCCCCGAAACACCAACTGGTAACTACTGTGAACTGGACGATTTTGAATCTGACAAAGACGGGTTTAACTTAGATCACTTAGTTTTAGAATCATATGACATGGAGGATAATAACGATAATAATAGAGAGAGGGGAAATCCACCTCCAAATAATCAACCTTGGTTGGCTAGAGATGCTCTGGAAATCCTAGGACGGGTACATAACCTCCCTTGACATTCAGAAAAACTACTTCCCAAGTTTGACCCTAAAACCTCTGGATTTCGTGAAGACCATATTAAAAATTGCATACTAGCGATAAGACTTATGAACATACAACATGAGAATGTAGTATGTAGAATTTTTCCCTATACCTTTGAGAATTCAGCCTCAACTTGGTATTTTAACTTGCACGTAGGTTCCATAACTAGTTGGATGAAGTTTCAAAATAGATAAATTTGTAGAAGAAACCACCACAGGAGATTTGATGGCTGAAATATTCGTCACCACCATGAGTCCAAAATATAAGGTTAAATACTTCAATCAATGATTTACCATTATCCTAAATAAATTTCAACCCGAAGCTAAACCTACTTAGGAGTTGCAAATTGAGGTATATTCTAATGCTCTCCCTATGTCGATTTCTATGTTTGTGAAAAGGGTTGCCAAACATAACCTAGCTAAGAATTTCTAGGAATCGAGGACGATTGAATTCCAAATGAAGGAATGAAAAGAGGGTCAGGTCTCACTAGTTAAGGAAGTTTAGCCTCCGCCAAGGAGAGGATTGTCGCTGACTAGACCCTCGAGAAAACAAATAGAACAAGGTCCCAAAAAGGAAAGTGGAGACATAGAATACCTACAAGGGATGATAAAGAAACTCTCGAATGAAATAGTAGACATGAAGAGAAGTGTCGGGGAAGGAAACCATGTTCAAAGGCCATATAAACCCTTTTTCAATAGAAAACCACCTTTCAAAGCAATTGAACCTCCCCCAGCCAACTTAAACATCGATCTGGGTAATGTAGCCTCTGAATCTTTCTATACGTATCATCAAGAGGAACATTCTAAAAGAGACTGACCCCAATGGGTGCATGATATGAATTTAATGGCCAATTTTTTCCTAGACGAAGTCTCCCTTACTGAGCAATCAAGAGACTCAGTGGTGAACATCATCGATCAGGAGGAAGTTGAGCCGTCGAAAGAAACAACCATGTTTCTATGGGATCATGACTTGTTGATGCCTTTCGATGATGTATTTGAGGTTAAAGAACCACCCGCAGAGGTTTTGGATATGCAAACATGAAGTAAGGGTCAATCGGTCTTAAATGACCTTACCATTGTCCAATCTTTGAGGGGAAAATAAACAATCGATCACTCGAAAGCACCTTTTTTCTCTCAAAGAAATCCTATAAGCATTCATACACAGGAGTCACCCAAGATAGACTACAACATAGTAGAATATTTAAAAAAATTGAAGGCTAATGTGTCAGTCATGGACATGTGTAGGATTACCAACAAAAGGATTTTTTGTTACAATCCTTAAAGTCAATAGAATCCCCTATGACAAGCACTGACCTAGGGGAGGTCCCAGCTCCCACAGATCCAAAGAATAAACCAAATGTTAACGATTTCTTTGTAGGTAAAAAAGGAAAGCCTTTTGTCCTGCCTTTCCTTTTAATGTTTGAAGTCTTCAACAAAAACCTCCATAATTGTTTAGTCGACTCAGGGGCATCCTCCAATGTCATGCCATTATCTATCTGCAAAAAATTAAATGCAGTTTTGCTCAAAATTGATAAACACGTTATACAACTAGACATAACTCAGATAAAATTTATTGGGGAACTCAAGGATGTCATGATTAGAAAGGCTACACACCCAAAAATTGTTCAAGTAATTGACATCATTGTAGTAGATATACCAGAAGCTTATGGACTACTACTTAGTCAAGACTGGTCCGAGAAATTGAATGGACACTTTAGCACAGACTGGGCTCACCTCTAGTTTCCATTAAAGGGACATTCCAACATGATTAGGATCGATAGGGAAAGGTATCTCAAACATACTATCACCGATTTAAAAGCCTTCAACGAACCCTCATCGACATATTTCCCTGTGCTAGGAAACTACTACTGCTATTCTGATTTCGACAATTTCGCTCCTCTCTCATTTGGTGTACCTCTCACTCAAAACACCAAAATGGATTTTCAAGCAAATCTACTGGTAGCAGCGGAAGAAAGCCTCTTCTTCCAAGAACCTCTGTTGGAAGCCATAGACAAGGTATGTGGAGAAGAGGAAATAACTAGGCATGAAAAAGATGATAAACTTTGCTCAAAAGTTAGGACCCTACACTTTGATGGATCTAAATCACAATAAGGGTCGGGAGCAAGATGTATCCTCATTGACCTAAAGGGGAAGCAGAATTTTCTGTCCTGCAGACTAGAATTTGAATGCACTAATAACATTATTGAGTATGCAGCTTTGGTGCAGGGACTTAAGAAATCCATAGACTTAAATGTTAAAGGACTAAAATTTTTTGGGGACTCTGAAATTATCGTCAGACAAGTAAAGAATACTATACATTGCAACTCACCCCACATGAGGAATTATCAACAGGAAGTGCATAGGCTGATAGAAAATTTTGAGGCCTTTAATATTACCATGGTTCCTAGGACAAAGAATACTCTTGTTGATTCCCTAGATACTGTAGATTCAAGGCTATCCCCTTTAGAATATTATGAAGCCTCCATGTTCACTATGGAACTACTCTACAAACCATCAGTACCCAACAATATTTCTAATTGGAAGGTCTTTGAAGGAGATGAACAGATTATAGACTTTCTAACCAATCAAGAAAGTTTTAAAGATCTAGCTATTGATGATGAAGTATTCCAATATCAACTAGCAGAAACCGATTTACACGAACAAAGAGATGAAACATATCACTCTAGTAACAAACCAAGGTTTCACACGATACCGAGAGGGGTATCTAATTTGGAGAACCTTTTCGACCTGAGGGAAATATTTAAAGGGTCAACAAACACAAAGATAGGGAGATTGTGTCCCATATACGAGACTATAAATATAGGAACCCCGAAAAACCCTAAGAATATAAATCTAGGAAAAATAGTGTCTAAAGAAGAAAGKAAATCTTATCTCAAGMTTTTCAGAKAATATYAAGATGTTTTTGCAYRKTCMTACTGAGAATTGAAAACTTATGACACTCGCATTATTCAACACACAATCCCATTAAAATCTAGGGTTAAACCCTTTCAACAGAATCTCARGAACTACCATCCATCTTTGGAACCCCTCATGTATCAAGAGTTAAAGAAATTACTAGATGCTAAGATTATCTTTCAAGTTAGACACTCTGCCTGGGTAGAAAATTTGGTTCCTATTAGAAAAAGGTTTGAGGAAATTTGTCTGTGTGTAGATTTGAGAAATCTTAATAGAGCATCAGAAAAGGATAACTACCCAATCCCACTGATGGAAAAGCTCTTGCAGACTGTGTCTGGTTCTGAGATTTTTTCTCTTCTAGATGGTTTTTCAGGTTACAACCAGGTTCTAGTTTCAAAGGAAGAACGATTGAAAACTACCTTCTGAACCAAGTGGGGAACCTTTGCTTATAAATGTTGTTGAGGAAAAGATATGAAATAATCTTACTCAAGCATTTTCAGATCTTTCTTAGCTAAGGCAAGATAGACAGGAATATCACCCTATGTTTATAGCCTCAACATTTGTTTCCTAATCCACAAGTATTAGTTACAAGGGATTATGTTGATTTTTATAAATAAAAGATTGCTATAAAATTCAACATTTTATATAATTTTCTGAATAGAACAAATGCAAAAGTAAATGTGGAGACAAAAACAAAAATACCAAGTCACAAATTAACAAAGATGAGACAGAATAGCAATTGCTTATTTCATTCCCAGAAATCAAACGAATCATTCTCTTTACAAAAATCTATGAGGGAGTATGGACCAAAGTCAAACTTAGATGTCCTCGATGAAAACCATACAAAAGGACTTCTAACAGAAAGTAAAAAACTGAACTTTAAAATCTGGATCAACTTGCCACAGATTTTTGCCCACTTGACTCTGCACAATATCATTTATCAGTCATGAAATTTAATTCATAAATAGACAAGTATACACAGACTATCAAAGATAGATCAACACCTCTGAAAAACAAGTTTCTGAATGATGTAATTCAACCTTGAATCTTGTTGTCTACAATAGAACCCTGTTGTCATTAGAGAGAACTAGGATTTTAATGAATTAAATAATGAATGAAAACTGAACTATCTCAATAAAACTCAAGAACAGACCTTAGTATGCTTTCTCCTTCTATTCTCCCCTTCTTCTTCCTTCTCTTTTTGCCTTTAGGCAATCAAAATTAGTTGAAGTAGTTCAACTACCCTTTTTAGTTAAGTTAAATAAAACTCAACTAACTTTTATTTTAGGGGAAGAATTAATATAATAATAATAAGGATCTTTAAAAAATAATAAATAGTAGGTGGGACCCCTTGTGACTCCCTTTGGTTTCTTAACAAAAATAAACATAACTAGTCAATCAATGAAACACATCCGTCCTTGTGGCTCCCACCATCATTCTCATAATTTGAAAATTAAATATCAATAATATTTTAAACCATATGCAAAAAATATAATATCCAAAATATCCAAAAATAGTATGTTGTCCAAAAACTTCAACAGTCAACTGTTCTCAACAATCAATAATAAAATGTACTCAAAAACCATATTTGCCACTTTGGGAGGCAATTTTCCCTTTGTTGTTGTTGTCTCCCTTTGACTTTTTTGAATTAGTCTTAGGCTGTGTGGAGCCTTTAGGCTTGATCTCACTAATAAAATGAGAGAATTCATCTCTCAAGTGCATGCAGGATGAAACGGATTTGGTTGAATCACTTGAGGGAGAGGAGGGGTCAGAAACAACTTTTATGTTATCATGCATGTGGTGGGCTTTAGTTTTGAGTCTCTTGCTTGTGTTTGAAGACTATACATGTGAGTGTGTAGGGGAAATTTGTACATTTGGGTTAACCTATGGAGGAGGAGAAAGTATAGCCAAATTGGGCCAGCCACGATGTTGGGAGACTATTGGGTGAACAATCTCTTTCCATCTGCCATTTTCAGGGAATTCGGGTTGTAATGAGACATGAGGGGGGACAGGGATACCAGGGACATGTTGGGGTTGGAAGGGAGGCCTTTATGGCCTAGGTTGGACTAACCCTTGTCCAATCTAGTTGAAAAATCCATCTTGGAAGCGCTGGTTTAACTCTTGTGGATCTGCATCAAAATGTATCCAGAATCTAGGCCTTCTAGGGCCTCTGTTCCAATTCCCTCTGCCCCTGTTATTTCGGCCATGGATCCCTCTTTTGAAGAAGCTCATCATATATGAAACATTTATTAGGAACTAACTTCTTAAACAAACCATACATGACATCTCTTTAAATATGAAACAAAGTTTGGCTCAACAAACACATTAGACCCATGCAATCCAATCCATAAAATCATTTAATATGTGTCAATGAGCAGGGGGTGAATAAGGGTTCTGGGATATCTGAGGGGGTTGTATTGAGCGGAAAAGTGATAAAATGAAAGGGAGTAGAACATTACTATTGCTCAACAAATCATTAAACAATCAAGTTGTGTTGCAATAACAAAACATATCAACTGTAACCCATCTCTGTGTCATCATTTAATTGCTGCAATACAAAGTTTTCATTTAATTTTAATTTAATTTTAAGAATAGAGCATGCAAAGTGAATATGGGATTATGAGGGGATTCGTAATGTGAGAAAAAGTGAGAGAATGACAGGGAAAATAATGGATATTCTTCATAAAACAAATTAAATAATCAATAACCATAACTTTGTATTAGAATTAATCCAAAAAGCATCAACATTCATTGTTTCTCAATTTTATATCAAACTGTATGTTGTTCCAATATTTAACTTTCCCGGAATTTCTTAATTCATAACATTCTGTGCAATCATAACTTATAAGCAAAACAACATTTTCATTCAACAATCATGTTTAACCAAGCATTGATCCTTTCTTTCTTTCTTTCTTTCTTTTTAAATAATCAACAATATGCTCGACATCTATCCTTGATTATCCATAAAGCATCATGATAATAATCAACATTCCCTATCTACCAATTTACAATCAAGCCTAATTAAAATATACACAGGTCCTTTTCCAATTACGAACAAACTTCCAAAATATGCCCTATTACAACATAGTCTTCATCATATCAATCGACAAGATCTTGCAATGAAACAACAAACAACCAAAACATAAAATCCGAGCCCTTTTCTTGGATATAAATTCCTTTTAAAACCATTGGTAACCTTTATGGTGAATCAATATAATATATGAAGCAAACATAACCAATTACACACAGGCATCATTTTTAAAACTGGCCATAACCCTGATCAGGCCTAGCAAAAACACACAAGTGTTTCCAATTGCAATCAAGACCACGTTGGTAAAACACATTGAGTGAACCATAATGAAAGAAGGCAACTCTCGATTGTTAAGCAAGCACATATTCCCATTTGTAATTGTTCAACCAATTTTATCATAGAAAGACGACACAAAGACTCGACGAAAAACCTCCATAACCATTTCACTGATAAACCAATATTTGACAACCAAGAAGGTGCATGAAGGGAGCAAAGACAGTTGGAAATCAAATCGGTTCTGTCGCAATCAAATGCAGGGAAACAACAAGAGCGCGCTCATATTTTAACCATAATACAGAGAGCTGGAGGTTTTCTGAGACTTGTCAACCACAGTCAGAAAACCTTTCGAAAAAGATACAACAGTGAGCCACACAATATTCTTATTACTCCAAGTCCTGGACGAGACCCGTGATTAACACACTAGGAGAGAAAAGGAAGGCGGATAATAACCCAATGCACATGAAACGTTTAACACTTGCATAGGTGAGGCAAAGTTTAATTGAACAATGGCAGTTATTAAAAGAAACAAAGAGATATAACATCTCTACCCATTACTTAAGAGCCGAAAAACTTGACAAAAACACCAGTGAGGACGCAAACATCCTTTTGGCATAACTCCGAGATATAACTTGCATCAACCCATAACCATCCAAGCATGCATTTATGTTAGGGTTGCCCAAGACTGGATCTTGGAATAATTTGGTGAAAAGAAAACAAGAATGGGCCAACGACCATGACTCAGGGTTTGAAGAAATAACACAGCAATTGCTGGCAATCCCTCTACAGTTGGGTAAGGTTACAATCATGACTGTGAGGGAATGGAATAACCGAGGGTAATATATAGAACGAAAAACTCCATCATCAACGTAGAGCCATATGCACCACCATTCACTTATTATTCCAGAGAGACCCATCACAAAACTAACTGAGAAACCAGTCAATGCACAACTTTAAAAACCCAATTCGTTTGCTTGCAATCCAAAACATTTTACAATCATCACAGGGAGATATAACACACATCTACACAATCAAAATTATCAGGAGCACACATAATCCAAGCATCATTGAGCCATCATTTTTTCATACAACAAAGAATACCTCATGGATGGAGAGAAAAAGAATCATACATGTAGAAAATTGCTTAAATGGTGAGTTGGTCGAGCCTTCTTCCTTCCAAGACCCTGAAATGTGGAGCTTCACAACCAACAAATCAAAAAATGCAACAAATGAAAAATGATAGGGCGACAACCGATAAGGGGAGTATGGAGTGATGTGCAGTAAATGAACGTCACTTCCATCACCTGGCCTATTCAATTCGAAGTATGAGACAACCCAACATTCACCAATCAATTAAACCATGTATGCAATGCCAAACCATTTGAAATCTGTGACGATATCCCTTGCATAGTGCGCCACCCAATATCATTTACATGTTAACCCTTGCCATAATTCTATGCCATCATACATATTGCAATGCTATATGTGCCCAATTCAAATCTAATGAAATTCGCATAGCCCACTAACCAAAAATAGAAAAATAGTTAGGACTAACACTAATATGTTTTAACTTTTCCACTTGCATATAATCTTTTTTCATAGCTCAACATATAACTCCTTTCTCTTTAGGATTTTTTCATAGGTTTTTCTTTCTTTGTTTTGATTATGATATCACTAAAATATATCTTGCATATATGTGGCTAGGTAATCGAACACAATGATTAGTGACATGGTTAAATCATAGCAACTGTAATAACATGTTCCTTATAACCATAAAAAATGTTTTGGATTGCAAAAGGCATTCCACAAAAATTCTTCATCCACCTATTACCATATCAAAATGAAACCAAGACTGCATTGTCAACCATGTAGGACTGTGTAGGCAGCATCAAAACAACAACAAAAAAATTGTGTGATATGTCTATCCTTGTGCCTCTAGTCTACAAGGGGGTTCCACCTAGTAGTATTATATTATTAGCATAGTTAAATAATAGGGCCTTGGAATTACTTTGCGGGCGAAATTCATGTTTACGATTTTAATCGTCAACAAATGCATTCCCTTTGGGTTGATTAATGTAGGATCAACCTTCCAAATGGCCATGGACATAGCTTTTCAGGGATTGTGATGCAGGAGCATCCCTCACATCAAGCAAGCCAGTGCAGAAGACAAAGGACAGCTGGGCAGACCGAGCCAAATTTTTGAATTTTCCCTTGAAGTTGATGCGCCAAATATAAATGAGATCATTTAATGAAGGTGCCTTGGTATAATGTAATCATATCTTGAGCACCCTGCTCTCGTCTGAAGTACATGGAGGCATTTATAGTAGTTAATGCAAGTAGATAGAAATTTAATTCTAGATTAGACTATTTGAGAGCGCAAGAGGGAAATGGGATATAGACACCCTCATTGTGCATTGTAACATAGTTAGAAGCATTGGAGCATAGAAGAGAAGCAGAGAGCTGTGTAGAAACACCCATGTATAGTTATTTTGATTAATAAAAGAAGTTTATTCAAGTTCATGGCGTTGTGTTGTTCTCTGTGTATGTGTGTTGATTGATATGCTCATAAATGTTTGCTTCCTATTATACATTTGCTTTGATATGTTGTGTATATGATTTCATGTTCTAAGTGAAGTCTAAAAGGAAGAGGGAATGAGTTTCAATTGTTTCTCTATCTGAGCAAGAATTCCTGCAAGGAGTGCGGTTGAAGGTGTCCGCAAGGAGTGTGTTGACAGAGGGCTCAGATAGTTTAGCTTTTGTCCTAATTCACCCAAAGTGAAATTGGTACACAAGAGCCGTGCAAGGAGTGCGCAGGCCAAGGAAAGTCTTAGAGTTGCGAACCTGAGCAAGCATTTGGAAGACTGTTGCTGCCGGTGTGCGCAGAGTCGAGGTATTCAACACTTGGAAGTGTTTGAGGATTGTCGCAAGGGGTGCGCGCAAGAGTCTTCTTGGAGACTCAGAATTGTGTGAAGATCAGGAAGGACAAGGCTTCCAAGCTCGTCGAAGAGAAGCACAGGGAGTTTGTGCCGTGGAGTGTTTGATCAAGCACTGCAAAGTTACACATAGGAGGACCATTTTTCACAGAGGAATACTGGGTTCACCCCGTAGAAAACATCAAAGAGGAAGAGATCGACGGTTAGGATCTTGAGGAGAAGATTTGCAAAATCCCGC
This sequence comes from Picea mariana, assembly GCA_032191745.1. Lineage (NCBI taxonomy): Eukaryota > Viridiplantae > Streptophyta > Pinopsida > Pinales > Pinaceae > Picea > Picea mariana. Next base: position 119,379 of record JASDQU010014565.1, on the reverse strand, counting down.
CAACTGTTGGATCTGCCAAAGAAGCAAGGAGGTTATGGCCACGTTCGGAGTTCAAGCTCTAGGGGTCGTGATTCATTAGATCGTTGATCAGTTACCCGTCAGTCGTCCGATCTGATAGGAGTTGCACAGGGTTTAAACCCTCGTGAGCAAAGTAAGAATCCGAGAGGCGTTGGGATATCGAGGCATCAGGGTTCGGGAAATCGGGAGTCACGTGGACTAGAAGTCAGGGAAATCCATCATGAAAATCCCGACGAGTTCAGAGCCGTCCATCTGTTGGGACAGGTGGCAGGGATCGAGAGTCCATCGGCATTTCGAAACTTTAGAAGACAAAAATCCGAGACCTATTGAACCCCGAAACGTTGAAAGGATCATAGTCGTAGGATCTCAGGGAGGACATGTGTCCTGTGGTTGTCTGGATCGGGGATGTGGTCATTGAAGTTCAGGTAAGTGAGTGTTCATGGTTTTGTAAAGTGATGAAGCCCGAGGTTCAATCTGAACCGTCCATCACTTGGGACACGTGTCAAAATTCTGAAGAGAGTCGGGGATCGGCGTTTCGGAGGTCCTAAGGACAGGATACTCTCGCAAGACGAAACCGTGAAGTCTGATTTCCCGACAAGAGGAGAGCTCCGTGTGGGGCCCAGCTCACGTCATCTCGTCGTAGCAAGGGAATCAAGAATTGCCAGGGTGAAAACTCTGAAGCATACGAGAATCGTCCATTCTTGAGGACGTGTGGCCGAGATCGAAGTGATTGGGAAATCGACATTCGTGAAATCGGGGGAATCGAAGGCCAAAGCATTTTGACAATTGAAGTCACGAAACCCCGAGGGAGATCTGGAGCCGTTGATCTCAACGACTATTCACTGTCATTGATTTTGGTTACGGTGGAAGGGCATCCTGGTGACGTCATATCGGGAATCCGCGAGTCGGAAGATAGAGGATTCTGTGGGTGAGAGATTTACTACATTTCAACACTCGAAACCCTGAATCCTGATAAGGAATATGACTGCAGTCATATAAGAGGAGATCGCGTGGAATAAACACATAGCCCGGGGTTAAGGCAACAAAGGAGCGCATCGGGATATTGGAGGTTGGGAAATCGGGAACCAAAGGGTCGAGACATCGGGAGTTTGAAAACCCCGAAACCCGATTCTCTATTCTTTTGTCGTCGAAGAGAACAGTGACCGGCCTAAAGACTGTAAAGTGTCGAAAAGACCTGTGGGTCAATTTTCGAAGGAGATTCCAGTGGGAATCAGAGGAGCCACTCCGGATTAAGGGAGGAAATTGAACGATCCTTAAGACCGGGAGGTCAGGTGCGGGACCTGCTGAGGTAGGTGCCCGGGTGGACGCCATCAAGTGGTATCAGAGCATAGAAATATTCTTTGCTATCTGTAGTAGAGAAAGAGAATTCACCATGCCACCAAGAAGAGATAGACAATAACCCGATCCAGAGGAAAGGGAGATGCCCAGAGGAAGGGGTAGAGAAGTGTAGAATCCAAAAGTAGAAAGAGATCTGCATAACTTACGCGCTAGAGTTGTGGACATGGAGATAAGACAAAGGCGCACAGCTGATGTAGGAGATATCAGTGAGTCCAAAAATGAAGATGATGCTGAACATGGAGAAGAAGAAATCCCAGCAGAAGATGCAGCAAATGAGCGCTTACTTAAAGCTGTTGCAAGAATGGGTGCAAAGGTGAAAATGGACATTCCAGTTTATGAGGGAAATCTGGATGTAGAAGAGCTTCTAGACTGGATTAGAGCTCTAGACACCTATTTTTACTATGAAGATATCGAAGAGGACAAGAAAGTTAGGC
>JASDQU010014565.1:103759-117468 GCA_032191745.1 Picea mariana | reverse complement strand
GAGCATCAATCACACATAAGATATACACATAGACAAATTTTCACGAGGAAACCCATAAAGGGAGAAAACCTCTTCTTCTTCGAAATGATAGGCAATGTTTTAAGTTCTATACATCATCTATGTCTGAGAACCAACTCAAAGTGAGGCTACTACCTCTGTTTTACAAGCTCAAACTTGTTGAAAGCACCAACTCTCTAGTTTCTCTAGCACCGACTAGAAGGAAGCACCAACTCCTTGAGTGTTCCAGCACCGACTGGATGGAAACACCTATTTCCACTTATACAAGCAGCAAATTGTTTGAGAGCACCAACTCTTTGGTTTCTCTAGCACCCACTAGAAGGAAGCACCAACTCCCTGAGTGTTCCAGCACCGATTGGATGGAAGCACCTACTTCCACTTATACAAGCACCAACTTGCATATAGAAAACTCTATGTTTTCCCAAGCACCACCCTGCCACCCTGTTTTCTAGCCACAACTAGATGGAAGCTACAACTCCCAATATTCAAGCACCAACTTGAATATCAGAGGACCACAATCCTCCCTAGAAACATGCTACCTCCCTAATTATAAATAAATGATTGAATAACCAACAACACGGATAAATCAATTCTTACCACTTCTTCTATGTTCTGTAAATCTGGTCTGTTTCTAATTGTTCTACAATTCTTCTCTTCCTCTGTCTGTTCTGCAATTCTGCTCTGCTTCAAGTTGTTCTGCAATTCTGCTCTTGCTTCTTTCTATTCCTCATCTATTACTCATCTCTGACTTTTATTTCACACTGTGCATACTGTCGGTTTCATACTACACATTCAGCAATTTTCCCTTTCTTACAGTTCAACTCATTTTTCACTCAGAACGACCAACCACACACAGTCATTGCGTGTTTCTTTTATCCACTACAACCCCTTCGGTTACCCCTCAAATCCCTAGAACAACGCTTCATCAACTAAAATGCCAACCATCCAAGAACCATGCTTCGATTCTGTTAACTGAATCGTAACTGAACAATTAATCATGAAGAGCAACAGTAGCCCTTCGATCAGATTTCCAAGTATCCAACACTGTTGGATTATAAGCACAGGGTCTCGCGTTGATTTCGTCATTTTGCATTTTGGCATTTCGACATTCCTGTGGTGAAGAGTCTCGACTCTTGATGTTATGATCATTGAAAAGGAGCTTAGCTTGGTGCTATATCCTCCCTTTCACATGACCACTGACGGTGACCACAGCCTACACCAAAAGGTGTTTTTCGCATTTCGGCATTTCGCAATTTCGCATGTCGCGAATTCCTGTTGCGACACATCTTGATTCTCAAAGTCGTGATCTCTGAAATTGAGTTTAGTTGTTAGCTCCTTCCTCCAACTCTCGACGATGTGACCACAGCCTATGACCACTCGCTAATCATTTGAGCGCTTCGCTCTTAAGATCAACGGTCCACGGTCCGTGGTGATCGGACGACTATCCTCTGCCCTGGAACTTCAGCTTTCAGGACTTTGGGGGAGATTTGATGATAAAACTCCCGAAACTGAATTCCTGGAATGACGTCACTCGATGATGTGTCGTGATCCATGTGGCTGCCACGTGTCACTCAGAATTGAGATTTCCAGGTTCCTGAAATGTCAAATCAACTTAACACTTGTCCTTATATGATTACGCCACGTGTCCTTTTTGACGTAGGCTACCACCTGTCCTTCTTCACATGGTCTGCCACATTCACCTCCTGGGTCTGATGGCCCAAATTTTTCCTTGATCTAACGACTAGGATTATTTCGCGATTTTGCATATCGCTAGTTCGAGAGGTTAGGGAACCCAGTTCCTTTGATCTTTGATTTGCCGGTCTGCGAAACTCCGAAATGGAGTCTTTGTTGATGCTCTGATATTTTGCATTTCATGATTTCATCATTCTTGTCATGAGTGTCCTTGACACCTCCAACTCTCGGTATCCGAAACTCTGAAATGGAGATTAAGTCGTGGTTTCGCATTTCATGATTTTCTGTCGTGAGTTTCTTCCTTGACTCCTCCAACTCCCGGTATCCGAAACTCTGAAATGGAGTTTACGCTTCTAATCTTTCCATTGAGTTTCTTCCTTGACTCCTCCAACTTTCGGTATCCGAAACTCCGAAATGGAGTTTACGCTTTTGATCTTGCCATTGAGTTGCTTCCTTGACTCCTCCAACTCCCGGTATCCGAAACTCCGAAATGGAGTTTACGCTTCTGATCTTGCCATGCAATCATCGTTGCGTTGCTAGTCTTGCCACTTTCTCTTGTTCATCATCGTCGGGCTGAGCTTGCCATCAATGAAAAACAAATACTCTGCCTTATGTCTACCCGTAATAAACATGCCAACAATAATTTTATCTCTATTTAAATCATGAAAAAAACTTCGAACACTTCCATTATGCACACAAGTTTCCATTTCCAGAGCATCCGAAGAAGATAATTGAGCGTCTTAGGACCGCATTGATTCTCATACCATCAAAACCAAGTTAAGCTAGCAAAAGAGGTATGTGTTGAATTTTATCAGTTCGGCAGTCGTAATTTGTTTTGTATCATCATTTTATCTTTATACAGTGTCTAACTATCTTCTAGCTATAGGAAAAATAGCCTCCAAGAAAGCCAACAACCAGGTGCTTGTCAAGGGCACCTAAGTTAAAGGAGGAAGAAATTGGTGAGGGTTCTTCTCCCGGCACTGTGAGGCAGTTGGAATACGCTCCCATGGCGAATCCTGTGATTAAAACCTCGATGAAGAAATCATTTGTTCAACCCCCGGTCTTCGGCGATACATAAGTGACCATTGGATCCAAAATAATGCTCCCACAGTGGGGAGATCTATTTAACAGAATCAATCGGGAGGAATACCCAGATTTTATCCCACACAATGACCCAGATGTAAGGGATCTAGACAACCAAGTTTTCCTAAACATTCACCGGTTGTGCTTGCACATGGTAGCCTGTCGAACTCTAGTTTTCCCATGGATCGAAACCATGAATTGGTTAATTGATCACACATACACGCAGAAATTCTTGATCAACAATGAGAATGGCGGGTGTGTCATATTTTTTCTCCCAACAGAAGTTTAGAAATATGTTACCATACTATCCTGCAGGGCTATAATGACCCTCTAGTCAAGGACAAGAAACGAGCATTTATACCCTACGGCTTCCATGTAGGGTTTTACGTAGTGAAAGAAATTGCTTAAGACAAACAAGAAGGTTTGAGTTAGATTGAATTTAAGTTTCCTACAGGTCATTTTCGCAAGCACGACCCTAAAGGCCTGGTCCCCCAACACGCTTCACAAGTATCATCATGTTGGCCTTACGCGCATGACAAGTTTGAGGATGAAATTTTTACAGAATGCGCTCAGGCCTGAGAGGAGGTATTACAAAGGAAATCCAAACCGAACATGACCAGGTTCAAAGCCATGAGCATTGATGAGCAAGTTGAGACAATAGAGCAGTCGTCTCAAGAAGCTCTCAAAGTCAGAGAGGAAATCAAAGCAGCGGAGACTGCAAAGACACAAAGGAGGGGATTTTTGGTACTAGAAGGAGCCCAAAGATTCATTGACTAATTATAGAACGATCCTGAACTCATATAAATTATGAGGATCCCCTAGGATGACCCAATCACAATCAGAGAAAAGCCAAGGGGCTTAGAGTCAATACAACTGGAGGAAATCGACGGTTCGTAAAACCCTAGAGGTCCATCACCATATATTTGATCATCAATGACCATTCCAACCCAGCCTGAGGTTTCAAGAACGTCAGGTGAAACAAGTGTACCAAACCCCATGTTTGATATAATAACGATCTATGATGATGAAGAGAGTTCAGAGGTCTCCCTGGTAACTTCGATACTGATTACAGAGGAGAAGGAACCTGAGAAAACATCTACCCCAAGTCCTGATGCTTTAATTAAAAACCTTCCGCAGAGCGACCATGAGGTCGAAAGTGTCTTAGACACTAAGTTGCTCGATCTATCGAAGACCCCAAAAGACATCTCGAGGGATGAGCTAGGATCGGGTGGTCAAAAAGAGGAGGTTCAACAGCAAGAGATCGACACCTCAACAACTGATTACCAAGTAAGTACCGAACCCATCATCGATTCTTCAGTTTTGATCGATACCTCACTAGTCGATGAACAACAAACGGAGGTCGATCCATCGAAGCATATGAAAGAATTAAAGGAACCAATCTTAGAACAGATGCACACAACAGGGAGCCTGGGAAACACTCTAACCTGGGGGAAGCAACAAACCCCTGATCCTATTGACGAGGTCGTCGATACACAAGTGATTGCTTATGACAGGAAGAGGAAAACAATCATGAAGAGGACCACCAAGAATATAAGGCTCACGTTGGACAGCTTAATTCTCATCACCACGGAGGAGAAGTTGCTTAGTACAAAACATGCAAAGACATCTGAGCTCATCGACGCAGGGATGGCTATCATTGATTCCACGTTGGATCGAGCAAGGAGAGACGAAAAGGAACTGGCTGCTGCACTAAAGGAGTTGGAGCATCTGGGCCATTTGGAAAAATACTATCAAGACTCAACATGGGCCACAGTGTTTCTAAGGAGCGAGTTTCAAGATGCTTATGCAAAGTTCACGGATGAACGACATCTTTTCACTGTAGGTATAGCCGATTTCCAAGAAGATACCCTTATGGCACTAGAAACCTGCAAGTACGTGGAAAGGTGGTATGAAAAATCATACCAAGCAGTGGAAATAATTGATTACATAAGTGCAGTGCAAAATGGTCGAGACGTCGAAGAGAAGGGTATTCGAGTGTTAAGGGATAGTAGCATCGCTCAGATCAGGAAAGCAACCAAATATTGGGTAAGGATGGCCCAAGAACCTCGGCGGGAGATACAAAAGAAGTGGGTTGAGTGCGAAAATGGTTGGGAAAAGATTAATTGGGAGTTGAAAGGCATTGGCCTCCTTCAATTCGGCTCACCCGAGGACTTTGTCGACCTGCATGACATAGTAAAACGACATGTAGAACAAGACTCAGCATGGACAGTGGAGATCACATAGGTGGTGAGCATGGCAACGGGTCAAATACAACGCTTTCTGCAACATCCCATCAAGGCTCGTGCAGTTCTGCAGTGGTTGAGTGCCAAAATAGTCAAATACAGAGAATGAGAAGTAGAAGTAAAATAAATTCTTTTAGCCCCAATGGACCAACACAAGTTTTTGTATGCCAACACATGCGAGGATATGTTCATCAAGTGGTCGAAATATGAGAATATTCATCCGCTCCAGTATAACCATGAGATGATTCTCATAAAACAAAGAGATCAAGCACCACATGGCGATATTTTGTTTTATTTAACTTAAACTTGTAGCAGCTATTTTTAGTTAGTGATTCTCTATAAATAAAGGGATAGACCTTTTAGAAAAGGTCAATGGTTTTGGGAAAAGGATTGAAGAGGAATTACTTCCAACTTTATTTCAGTAATTGATGTTGTAACAAGTAAGAATTTTTTAATCTATTGATAAGTTATTTGTATCAATTTTTTTTGCAGTTCTTTTGTTCTTAATGATGGAAAGCAAATCATTGTGTAAATGTGTGATTAATGTTAGAGCTAAGGAAACTATTTTTCTTGCCATCATTTTATTACATACGTATTTTTCTTACAATAATTGTGTCTCAGTCAATGATGAAATACCAACAATTTAACGTATTAGTACTAGGCTTGTAATAAGTGTGAATATCTTTGTTTGCATGCTTGAGCACGAGGGTTATCCCAAGCTCATCCTTCTTCAATAGTTAGGAGTCCCTTCTACCAGTTCGTTTATACCAGCACACATCTAATTTTATCAAACCCATCTAATAAAAGAAAATACAAAAAAGAGAACAGTCAAGCTGAAGGAGGAAATTTCATAGGAAGTTATCCTATCAATCACCAAGTAAAGCCCATCGATAAACTAGCTCGATCAAAACATCTGGAGAACCATTCCATCATTAAACGCTGCAGATTCTAATTGGGCCTCTAAGGCGGGTTTGGTTCCTACTATTGAGTTAAAGGGATCTCAGACCCCTCAACACGTCCTAGACCCCAATTCCTCATTTTCCTCTGTATCAGGGAATTCTCGGGACAATCGAAACTCCTTCTTGATAAAAAGGGCCCAAGGTCAATCCAAGAAGCTTATGACATGACCAAAAAATTCGAAGCCAACATATCTTTATCCAAGGAAGAACAATCCTTTGTTCCAGAAGTCAAGATTGGTGAGCCTAAAGATACCCCAGATATTCTTAAGATAATAGATTTCCTTGAGACCTCTGTTGAAGAATTCTCGAAAGGATTGGAGCAAGGCATCGATCAACAAGAGGTTGAGGAGAGGGATCTTGATGAAGGTTACCAATTCCATGGGGAAGAACAAGAATTTACTCATGCTTCTAGCAAGGATAATGAGGACCTGGTTGAAGAGCGAGAGACTGAAGATATCAAACATGATGATTAAGTATTAATGTGTGCTCCTCCCTCTGATGAAGCCAATTGAAATCATATTCCTCCTGCACAAGAAGAAGAGGATGAGGTTAGTCACTTTCCTTTTCAGGTTTTTGATGATACCTTATTCTAAGATTCAAAAGGTGAAGAAGAAAGGGAATCCTTGGACGAGTTAGACCCTTTGTATTATGAAGCTAAAGATGTAGGGGACATTCATGAGGACGAGGCACTGATGCTTACTCTTCCATTGGATGAAGTTATCCAAATTTTCGATGATCCTACACAATAAGAAATGAATACGATAAGTTGTTTCCCTTTCCAATATTTTGAAGATGCTTTGTTTTTTGATTTGGAAAGTGGAGAAGTGTTGTAGGAGCCCTTGGATTTTTTGAACCCTTCGTGTTATGATAAAGGTAATGACATGGTTGATAATATTGATGAGTTTATACATGTCGGGAAACGTAAACGGGATGTTATTGATTATGATGGGGATCCTATTTATGATATTGAGGATCATTTCCAAATGTTGTCTTTACACCTATCATATCAGGGTACTACTAATTCTGACATTTGGAAACAAGGAGATGATATGGTCACAAACATCTTCCAAACACCCAAGGATGACCTGGTGTTATGTTTTCATGATGATTTACGGTCATACCTTGAGGATTTTGATGAGTGTTCCTTTGAGAACTTGGATTTTTTCTATGAAGAATGTTATCAACCACCATTGTGTTCAGAACTTGATAAGAGTGAGGATGTTGCTTGCCTAAAGCAGGATATTTATGACAAGGTTTTCTACCTCCCTTCGATTAATTTACATCGTTATGTCACTAAGGATGCAATTGGGAAACAAGTCCCTTGTCCCAAGTTTTCTCTAGGATAGAGCCTTCTTTTAGAATTTAAGGGTAGGTTGAATACCTTAAAGAGAAGTTTATTATCTCAATATTTCAACTCTCCCCTAAGAAGTTTCCAGTCATCCTCTAGGTTATTACTATTCCCTTCTCAGACCTCAGGATGTGATGACGCCCAAGGTAGCCAACCTTCATACTCTATGAGTCAATTTTTTGAGCCTTTGAATTTTCACAATCCCTTTCTGAGATGGATTGAGCACTTTCCTAGAAGTGTAACTTTTTATAATTTTGTCCCTCCCTCCTGCCTCCATGAGCTAGACTTTAGAATTTCCTATGATCTGATACATGCTCTAACTCATGTTATTTTTGTGTTGACCGTCGAATCTCAGTAAGGGCATATCAATGACGGGGAACCATTGCGGAATGCAAGAGTTGGAGTTAAAAACCGCGCAAGTTTCGGTTATGAAATAGACACTGACCATCGATCGTCACCTGCCAATAAATCTATGGTTGGCATAGATTCCACTACCCTGGAGACCCGGAGTCACAAATAGACAAAATCTCGACAATTGTTGGATTGTGTTAAGCTTTTCGCGTCAAAGAAGGATTGTTAGATGAACTCAAGTTACTCAAGTTTTATTCGATGAATCTCACTCCGAGAGAATTGGGAAGTGGGAAAAGTGAATAAACCAAAGTCTCAAAAGCTTAAATGAATCTAGACCATTAATCTAGAAGTGATCACAGTCATTGGATCAAGGATTCACGAGATCCCGAATACCTGAATTTTCGACAAACATTGGATCGTGTTAAGCTTTTCGCATCAAAGAAGGATCATTAGATGAATTCAAGTTACTCGAGGTTTATTCGGGAATCTCACTTTGGTAGAATTGGAAAGTGGGAAAAGTGAATAACCCAAAGTCCCGAAAGCCAAAATGAATCTAGACCAGTGATCTAGAACTGATCACAGTCATTGGATCAAGGATTCATGAGATCCCGAATAACCGAATTCCCGACAACCGTTGGATCGTGTTAAGTTTTTCGCGTCAAAGAAGGATCATTAGTTGAAGTCAAGTTACTCGAGTTTTATTCAGGGAATCTCACTCTGGGTGAATTGGGTAGTGGGAAAAGTGAATAACCTGAAATCCTGAAGGCCGAAATGAATCTAAACCATTGATCTAGAACTGATCACAGTCATCAGATCAAGGATTCATATGAACCTACGACCGTTAGATCTAGGAGGAGGACATGTGCCATGTCATGAGATCCACGTCAACAAGGACACATGGCACAATCAAATGGTGACAAGTGTCTAGGTCCAGTTGGCATTTTAGATACACATAAGCTGTAAATATAAGTGACACATGGGAGCCACTCGGACAGTTCCAAGTCAGCAGTGATGTCATCAAGTTACGTCACTCCGAGAGTTTGTCCTTCCGAGGAACCCAACAACTACCCGAAGTGCCAAAGGATGAAGTGAATGATAATCATTGATATAAGATCCTCTGGATTATCACATGACCATTAGATCAAAACATAGTGGAAAGATGATGTAAGCACTCCCATGTTGACCACTTCGGCGCTGACCAACTCTGGTGGAAATTGGAAAAAATATTACTTGAACCTCCGAACCTCTGAAGTTCTGAAGTAAATAGTGGTCATCCATATCAATATTTGATTAAGTCATAGCCATTAGATTAAGCAATGGAAGGACATTGTAAGGATCAAATCTAGACCGTTTATTTGGTTTCGCGAATCATGCTAACCATTAGATTAATCCTTGTGAGAGGTCAAAACTTTGGAAGACTGGATGAAAGAGAAAATGCACGAAGGTTGAAGTCTGAAAGACTATGTTCTAGCCCCCGATGACGGGTTACAAACACATGACGGGTTACAAACACATAAGCCATGAAGCGTTGGGAACATCGCTTAAATTTACAAGCCCGTGGTTTTTCGCATATGGTCACATGTAAATGGTTTGAAGGAAGCGCCTCTGTAGAATTCGATTTTTGCAATATTTGCAGAGACATGGAATCGAGTTAAAAATGAAATCGATCCATATCAATGATCAATTTATCAAAATCACTCTAACTAATTTGAAAATCCTTCATGATAATGTTTGAATAATAATGAAGAAAAGCAAACATTATTTGTGTTAATCTAAATAAATAAGTGTGATGGTCCAAACAAAGGGATACAATGATTCATACCTCACACTAGTTGGGTGGCTATATAAGCAAGGAAGAATGGTGAAAAAGAAGTGTCTCTAAAGTCCATTTCAAAAGATCAAAACAGTAGCAGAGTCCAAGAATAAGAGTTGATGATTCTTATGAAGTGAGGGTGGAAGGGAGGAGCACAAAATGATTCATATCCTTTAATAAGTAAGTGTAATTTAAGGGATTTGGTGTTTCCTGGGGTTGGTGCCCTAAAGACAAGAGAGTTGGTGCTTCCTAGGGTTGGTGCCTTAAAGAAACAAGGGAGTTGGTGCTTCCTAGGGTTGGTGTACTGAATAAGGGGATTTGTGTCTCTTAGAGTTGGTGCTCTAAAAAGGATTGGTGTCCTTCACTACTCTTCATAAAAGCCTTGTAATTCCTATTAATTATACTTATATAATTGATTTTACAAACAAGTCCATTGTTGATCTATTGTGGTAATTAACAAAATATAAAAGTAACTGCTAATTGTTGAAAAAGGATAATATTGATTCACCCCCCCCCCCNTAGTATTCCAACAATTGGTATCGGAGCAAGTGCATTCAGTACAATTTAACAACTGGAAGGCATATCCTGAAGATGGATCAACAAGAGGGAATGTCTAACAACAAATCACCATTGTTCAATGGACGTGGCTATGCTCTCTGGAAAATAAGAATGAAAAACTTCATATTGGCTCTTGGTTTTGATATCTGGCAATCTAGTGTAGATGGTTACACTACACCAACTACTGCACCCAAAAATGTTGCAAGAAAGAAAATCTACAATGACAACTCAAGAGAAGTTAATGCAATTCTAGGAGGGTTGGAAATTTCTATATGTGTGAAGGCTATGCATTGTAAGTCAACCAAAGAAATATGTGACAAATTGGAAGTTGTATATGAAGAAGATAACAAAGTCAGGGAAGCCAAACTACAGACCTATAGAACTCAGTTTGAAAATCTGAAAATGAAAGAAGAAGAGAACATTGTTGAATACCTTCATGGGGTAGATGAATTGGTTAATTCAATCACAGGAGCAAGGGAAGAACTTACAGATAAACCTATTGTGCAAAAGATATTAAGGTCATTGCCTTTGAGATATGATGCCAAGATATCTACAAATGAAGATAGGCCTGATCTTGACACACTCACAGTTGATCAACTTCATGGAATGTTTATAGCATATGAAATGCGAACAGGGAATGACAAATCATCAAAAAGAGAAACAACCTTTAAAGCATCTAAAACAAATATGAGGCAGGAGCAAAAGACCAATGATGAGTTATCGGATATATCTTATGAGGAAAATGCCAACTTCATAAAGAAACTCAAGAAAGGGACAGGGAAATGCAAAGGAAAGATTCCTCTAATATGTTTCAATTGTGAAAAATTGGACACTTTGCCAATAAATGTCCCTATCCTAAGCAGGAGGAAAGTGATGACGAAAGAACCTTAAAAAATCATAAGAAAAACAACACTAATAATAAAAAGAAGTTTTACAAAAAAAATAAAATGTTCTTTACCCAAGAAGACAATAGCTCATCAAAAGAAAATGAAGAAGATGAACCAGAGCTTCTATTTATGGGAATAAAAACTCAAGACGATAAACATTCAGAAGATGAAAAAGAAGTGAACTTCGAAAAAGAAATCCTTAGTGTAATTGAAGAACTAAGAAAAACTAAAAAACAAAATATGGTACTAAGGGAAGAGCTTCTAGAGATTAAAGAAGCTACTAAATCAAGATAGAGGAAAGTTTCCAAAACCATCAAAGAGTCATAACAAACTATCAGTGATTTGAAGTCCCAACTCCTAGAAGCTAATAAAATTGAAGAAGTCATTTTACAACAACTTGATGATAAAAAACAAATATGTGAGAAACTAGAAGTTGAGATTAAGATGCTAAAAAGTGAAATTGAGAAAGAAAATAAGGGATCGCAATTTGAAAATAGTTCAAAGATCTTGGATGAAATTCTCAGTAGTCAAAGGTCACCAAACAACAAGACTGGTTTGTGATACACTCAAAACTCAACTTTTACATCACAAGGATCTGTCAAGAAACCAATCAGTTCCGCATATGCTCTGAAAAACTTGTTAGGAAAAGAAGATAATAAGGCAAATATGATACCATTGAAAACTGTTACACATAAACATAAATCAATACTCCTTACTAGAGTAAAATATGACAAGAAAAATACAATCACCAAAAGGAATCCCCATAAATATCTATTTATTGGATATTTTTACTCTTGCAATAATTTTGGATGTAAGGCAGTACACTGCAAAGGTTATGGACAAAACAATCGTAGAAATGTCCAAAGATATAAGAAAAATAAGTACAATACAGAGAAGAGAAACTATAACTCATTTTCTCATTTGAAAGACTTCAATAGTGAATGCCAAAAATGCAACAACTACGCTCATAAAACCAACGAATCTAGATTGTCAAAATATGATAAAAAGACAAATATTTCTCATAATAAAAAAGAATGGAAGAAAAAACAAACATAGTGCAATGTAGCCTTATATGAAATAAATCAAGGATGTCAGTGGTATATAGACAATTGATCTTCCAAACACATGACTAGAGATCAAAGTAAATTTCTAAGGTTAAATAAGAAAGGAAAAGGAAAAGTAACTTTTGGAGATAACATGTCAGCCAAGATACTGGGAAAATGCACTGTTAGTTTAAGAAATAATAAAACCAAAGAAGAAGATGTACTTCTGGTAGAAAATCTCAAACCAAATATCCTAAGTGTAAGTCAGACATGTGATCAGGGTCACATACTTACTTTTGATTCTCATAATTGTGAGATCAGAAAAAAAGACATTGGAAAGCTAGTGGTAGTTGCACCAAGAACATCTAGCAATGTGTACATCCTTAATATAGATGAAGAAGAAAAATGTTGTTTAAGCCAAGTATATGAAAGTTGGCTATGGAATATAAGGTTGGGACATTTAAGCTTTGACAACTTGATCAAATCCAACGAGAAAAAGGCAGTTAGGGACCTGCCAAAAGTGATTAAGCCTTCAGATTCTATTTGTAAACATTGTCAAATAGGAAAGCAAACAAGAGTTAGATTCAAAATAAAAAAGAATACCACAACAAAACCATTAGAGATTATTCACACATATCTATGTGGACCACCCGGAACTAAAAGTACTTATGGTGAACAATATTTTATGTTGATTTTTGATGATTACACAAGATTGACTTGGATATTCTTTCTAAAACAAAAATCAGAAGTCTTTGAGAAATTTAAAATATACAAAGCACTTGTAGAAAATGAAACAGATCTCAAAATTAAATGTCTGAGATCGGACAATGGAGGAGAATTCACCTCTAAAGAGTTAATTTAATTATGTGAAAATCATGGTATCATAAGACAGTTTTCATCTCCAAGGATTCCTCAACATAATGGAGTGGTAGAAAGGAAAAACAAAACAGTTCAAGAAGCTGCAAGAACCATGCTAAATGAAGCCAAGCTTCTAGACAAATTCTGGAGAGATGCAATCTACACAACAATCCACATGCTTAATAGAGCCCAGTTGAGACTCAACCATGACAAAACCCCTTATGAAATATGGTTTGGAAGGCCAACATCTGTAAAACGCTTTAGAACTTTTGGAAGTAAATGTTACATAAATAATGATGAAGATAACCTAGGAAAGTTTGATTCAAGATCTGATGAAGGAATATTCTTAGGATATTCATCTAATAAAAAAACATACATATGTTATAATCTTACACTATTAAAGATAGTGGAAACTGCCAATGTAAAGATAGAGGATCTAAAAAAAGAGCATATCCCAAGGCATTGATGTAAAATCTCAGTAGGAAGATGATGATGTAGAATCTCAACAAGAAGATGATAATAATGAAACACGGGAAAATGAACCACATACTAATGAAGAAGACAATGAAGAAATGTCCTTGCCAAGAGCTCCATCAAAAAGAGTTCAAAAGAACCATCTTGAAAGCTAGATTATTGGAGATAAAAGTGCAGGAGTGGAAACAAGAAGGAAACTCATTTTTGACTCAGAACAAGCAATGCTATCCCTAATAGAACCTACGTTAGTTAATGAAGCTATCAAAAGTAAAGATTGGATAAAATCAATAAATAAAGAACTATACCAAATAGAGAAGAATCAGACTTGGAAACTAGTTCCAAGACCCAATGACAAGAATGTGATAGGAACCAAGTGGATCTT
>JASDQU010014565.1:63607-86975 GCA_032191745.1 Picea mariana | reverse complement strand
ACACCTACACACTTATCCTAATTAGAAAATGGCATGAAAATACACACACAATTTTTTTATTTTTTTTAACAGAAGTATTGTTTTAGGGCTTGGCCATTCACCAGGAGGGCGTCGGGTTCCCCCCTCAGATTTTTCAACCGGTACGTGCCTGCCCCAAGTTTATCGAATAGCTAGAAAGGTCCGAGCCATAGATTCTGAAACTTCAAATGTTTTCCCTTAGGTTCATTTTCTCTATCCCATTTCAGGACTAAGTCTCCTATCTCAAAACTCTTCTCTTTGGCCTTATGCTTTTCAAACCATATTTTAACTATCTGATGATGAGCGACGAATTTTGATTTTTCTTTCTCCCTTTCTTCTTCTAGCATGAGGAGGGTATCAATTCTCTGTTGAATAACTAATGAAGGTTGTCCTCTAGATCCCTGAGCAAGATGAAGAGATGGAAGATATAACCCATTTGGGAGAATGGATTATTGTCCATATACCAGAAAGTATGGGGAGTTCCCTATAGCTTCCTTGGGTGTTACTTTGTCGGCCCATAAGGAATTATGAAGCGAGCTATGCCAATTCCTTCGATTTTCTGTGACTTTTTTCTTCAAGATCCTCACTAGGTTCTTATTGGTTGATTCTGCCACTCCATTCCCTTGTGGATAGTTGTTTGTAGAGTATCTGATTATGATTCCTTTGTCTAGAGAAAACTCTGTTAATAGAGTGGAAGAAAAGTAAGTGGCATTGTCCAAAAAAATAATGGAAGGCCTACCAAACCTTGTGACCAATTGTTTTCCTATGAATTGGATTACCACCTTTTCATTCAAGTGAGTTAGAGGGATGGGCTCTGCCCATTTCGTAAAATAGTTTGTAGCAGTCAGTATGTATCTATGTTGTTTTGAATAAATTAGGGTAAATCCCCTATGACATCTAACCCCCATTGCTTGAATGGTATGGATATGGTCACTGGTTGGAGTGGGACAAATGCTCTCTTTTCTCTCCTCGCGCTCATTTGACAAGTTTTACAGTTTCTAGTGTATTTATGAGCACGTCTAAAAAGAGTAGGCTAGTAATAGACAACTCTTAGTATTTTGTGAGCAGTGGTATTCCCTGCAAAGTGTCCACCTACAGGACCATCATGGAGCTCCCTCTGAACATTATCTGCATCTTCACGTTCGAGACATCTCAAGAGTACCTCGTCATAATTTACGCGAAAAAGTACTGAATTTATGAGGCGATATTGTGCAAATTTTAGTTTGAGAGCTCTCCTTTCTTTAGGGTTTAGGTTTTCTGGGAAAGTCCCATGATGCAGGAGGTAAATTATTTTTCCATACCAAGACTCTTTCCCTAGGGGAATGTATAAAGCCTCACTACACCATAATGCTAATTCATTCTCCTACCCGTGGTCTTCATTTATTTGGTCTTGAGCTTCTATGACCAATTTACACAGTCCTTGTCCCTTAACTAGTTTGGCAGGTTTTATATATAGATAAAATTCTTGGACAACTGCCATCCAATTTCCTCTTCTCTCCCCCATCTCCTGTTGAGTGAATAGGGATCAGACCGTGGGATGAGGCACGATGAATTTGGTGTGATTTTTTCAGATGTAAGATCTAAAATGATTTACTGCTTTGTACACCACATTAGCTTGTTTTTCTATAACAGGGTAATTCAATTCTCCCCCCTGGAGATTCGTGCTCATGAATGATATCAATGACTCATTGTTATCATCATCCTTCTGGGTCAAAACTGCAACTAAAGATTGGTCGGAGGTGAAAGTATAGAGGGAAAAATATTTACTAAAGTGGGGGCTTCGTAGCACCAGAACTTGAGATATGGCAATATTGATATTGTTGAAAGAAACTTTTCGCTCATCATCCCACTTAAAATCCGCATCCTTGCGAATCATTTTTTGTAATGGTTTGATAGTTTCAGCGAAATCGAGCGTGAACTTCCTCACAAAATTAATTTTCCTAAAGAAGGATTGCAGAGCCTTTTTGTTGTGGGATAACAAAAGCTGAGATATTGCCTTAATTCGTTCTGGATCTATGCAAATTCCTGCTTGAGATATAATATGACCTCGTAATTTCTCTTCGTCGACACCAAAGATAGTTTTTTTAGGGTTTAAAGATATTCCATATTTCCTACACCTTTCGAAAATCTAGGTTAGATGTAGGATGTGATCTTTTCTGTTCTTTGAATACACAGTCACGTCGTCTAAGTATACTACCACACATATGTTAATCAATCCCTGAAAAGCTACGTCCATGGCCCTTTGGAAGGTTGATCCTGCATTAATCAACCCAAAGGGCGTGCATTTGTTGACGATTAAACTCGTAAACATGAATTTCTCCCGCAAAGTAATTCTAAGGCCTTATTATTTAACTATGCTAATAATATAATACTACTAGGTGGGACCCCTTGTAGACTAGAGGCGCAAGGATAGACATATCACACAATTTTTTTGTTGTTGTTTTGATGCTTCCTACATGGTCCTAAATGGTTGACAACGCAGTCTTGGTTTCATTTTGACATGGTAATAGGTGGATGAAGAATTTTTGTGGAATGATTTTTGCGATCCAAAACATTTTTTATGGTTATAAGGAACATGTTATTACAGTTGCTATGATTTAACCATGTCACTAATCATTGTGATCAATTACCTAGCCACATATATGCAAGAGATATTTTAGTGATATCATAATCAAAACAAAGAAAGAAAAACCTACGAAAAAATCCTAAAGAGAAAGGCGTTATATGTTGAGCTATGATAAAGGATTATATGAAAGTGGAAAAGTTAAAACATATTAGTGTTAGTCCTAACTATTTTTCTATTGTTGGTTAGTGGGCTATGCGAATTTCATTAGATTTGAATTGGGCGCATATAGCATTGCAATATGTATGATGGCATAAAATTATGGTAGGGGTTAACATGTAAATGATATTGGGTGGCGCACTATGCAAGGGATATCGTCACAGATTTCAAATGGTTTGGCATTGCATACATGGTTTAATTGATTGGTGAATGTTGGGTTGTCTCATACTTTGAATTGAATAGGCTAGGTGATGGAAGCGACGTTCATTTACTGCACGTCACTCCATACTCTCCTTATCGGTCGTCACCTTATCATTTTTCATTTGTTGCATTTTTCGATCTGTTGGTTGTGAAGCTCTGAATTTCGGGCTCTTGGAAGGAAGAAGGCTCGACCAACTCACCATTTAAGCAGTTTGCTACAGGTATGATTCTTTTTCTCTCCATCCATGAGGTATTCTTTGTTGTATGAAAAAATGATGGCTCAGTGATGCTTGGATTATGTGTGCTCCTGATAATTTTGACTATGTAGATGTGTGTTATATCTCCTTGTGATGATTGTAAAATGTTTTGGATTGCAAGCAAACGAATTGGGTTTTTAAAGTTGTGCATTGACTGGTTTCTCGGTCAGTTTTGTGATGGGTCTCTCTAGAATAATAAGTGAATTGTGGTGCATATGGCTCTGTGTTGATGATGGAGGTTTTCGTTCTATGTATTGCCGTCGGTTATTCCATTCCCTCACAGTCATGATTGTAACCTTACCCAACTGCAGAGGGATTTCCAACAATTGTTGTGTTATTTCTTCAAACCCCGAGTCATGGTCGTTGGCCCATTCTTGTTTTCTTTTCACCAAATTATTCCAAGAATTAGTCTTGGGCAACCCTGACATTAATGCATGCTTGGATGGTTGTGGGTTGATACAAGTTATATCTCTGAGTTATGTCAAAAGGATGTTTGCATCCTCACTGGTGTTTTTGTCAAGTTGTTCGGCTCTTAAGTAATGGGTAGAGATGTTATATCTCTTTGCTTCTTTTAATAACTACCATTGTTCAATTAAACTTTGCCTCACCTCTGCAAGTGTTAAACATGTCATGTGCATTGGGTTATTATCCGCCTTCCTTTTCTCTCCTAGGGTGTTAATCACGGGTCTCATCCAGGACTTGGAGTAATAAGAATATTGTGTGGCTCACTGCTGTATCTTTTTCAAAAAGTTTTCTGCATGTGGTTGACAAGTCTCAGAAAACCTCCAGCTCTCTGTATTATGGTTAAAAGATGAATGCACTCTTGTTGTTTCCCTGCATTTGATTGTGACAGACCCGATTTGATTTCCAACTGTGTTTTCTCCCTTCAGGCACCTTCTTGGTTGTCAAATATTGGTTTATCAGTGAAATGGTTATGGAGGTTTTTCGTCGAGTCTTTGTCTCGTCTTTCTATGATAAAATTGGTTGAACAATTACAAATGGGAATATGTGCTTGCATAACAGTTGAGAGTTGTCTTCTTTCATTATGGTTCACTCAATGTGTTTTATCAACGTGGTCTTGATTGCAATTGGAAACACTTGTGTGTTTTTTCTAGGCCCGATCAGGGTTATGGCCAGTTTTAAAAATGATGCCTGTGTGTAATTGGTTATGTTTGCTTCATATATTATATTGATTCACCATAAAGGTTACCAATGGTTTTAAAAGGAAGTTATATCCAAGGTAAGGCTCGGATTTTATGTTTTGGTTGTTTGTTGTTTCATTGCAAGATCTTGTCGATTGATATGATGAAGACTGTGTTGTAATCGTGCATATTTTGGAAGTTTGTTCGTAATTGGAAAAGGACCTGTGTATATTTTAATTAGGCCTGATTGTAAATTGGTAGATAGGGAATGTTGATTATTATCGTGATGCTTTATGGATAATCAAGGATAGATGTCGAGCATATTGTTGATTATTTAAAAAGAAAGAAAGAAAGAAAGGATCAATGCTTGTTTAAACATGACCGTTGAATGGAAATGTTGTTTTGTTTATAAGTTATGAATGCACAGACTGTTATGAATTGAGAAATTCTCGGAAAGGTAAATATTGGAACAACATACAGTTTGATATAAAATTGAGAAATAGTGAATGTTGATGATTTTTGGATTAATTCTAATACAAAGATATGGTTATTGATTATTTAATTTGTTTTATGAAGAATATCCATTATTTTCCCTGTCATTCTCTCACTTTTTCTCACATTACGAATCCCCTCATAATCCCATATTTACTTTGCATCCCCTATTCTTAAAATTAAATTAAAATTAAATAAAAACTCTGTATTACAACAATTAAATGATGACACAGAGATGGGTTACAGTTGATATGTTTTGTTATTGCAACACAACTTGATTGTTTAATGATTTGTTGAGAAATAGTCATGTTCTACTCCCTTTCATTTTATCACTTTTTCGCTCAATAAAACCCCTCAGATATCCCAGAACCCTTATTCACCCCCTGCTCATTGACACGTATTAAATGATTTTATGGATTAGATTGCATGGCTATGATGTGTTTGTTGTGCCAAACTTTGTTTCATATTTAAAGAGATGTCATGTATGGTTTATTTAAGAAGTTAGTTCCTAATAAATGTTGCATATAGGATGAGCTTCTTCAACAGAGGGATCCATGGCCGAAATAACAGGGGCAGAGGGAATTGGAACAGAGGCCCTAGAAGGCCTAGATTCTGGATACATTTTGATGCAGATCCACAAGAGTTAAACCAGCGCTTCCAAGCTGGATTTTTCAACTGGATTGGACAAGGGGTAGTCCAACCTAGGCCATAAAGGCCTCCCTTCCAACCCCAACATGTCCCTGGTATCCCTGTCCCCCCTCATGTCTCATTACAATCTGAATTCCCTAAAAACGACGGATGGAAAGAGATTGTTCACCCAACAATCTCCCAACATCGTGGCTGGCCCAATTTGGCTATACCTGCTCCTCCTCCACTGGTTAACCAAAATGTACAAATTTCCCCTACACACTCACATGTATAGTCTTCACACGCAAGCAAGAGACTCAAAACTGAAGCCTACCACACACATGATAACAAAAAAGTTTTTTCTGTCCCCTCCTCTCCCTTAAGTGATTCAACCAAATTCGTTTCATCCTGCATGCACTTGAGAGATGACTGCTCTCATGTTATCAATGAGATCAAGCCTAAAGGCTCTACACAGCTTAAGACTAATTCAAAAAAGTCAAAGGGGGGCAGCAACAACAAAGGGAAAATTGCCTCCCAAAGTGGCAAATATGGTTTTTGAGTACATTTTATTATTGATTGTTGAGAACAATTGACTGCTGAAGTTTTTGGACAACATACTATTTTTGGATATTTTGGATATTATATTTTTTGGATATGGTTTAAAATATTATTGATATTTAATTTTCAAATTATGAGAATGATGGTGGGAGCCACAAGGACGGATGTGTTTGATTGATTGACTAATTATGTTTATTTTTGTTAAGAAACTAAAGGGAGTCACAAGGGGTCCCACCTACTATTTATTATTTTTTAAAGATCCTTATTATTATTATATTAATTCTTCCCCTAAAATAAAAGTTAGTTGAGTTTTAGTTAACTTAACTAAAAAGGGTATTTGAACTACTTCAACTAATTTTGATTGCCTAAAGGCAAAAAGAGAAGGAAGAAGAAGGGGAGAATAGAAGGAGAAAGCATACTAAGGTCTGCTCTTGAGTTTTATTGAAATAGTTCAGTGTTCATTCATTATTTAATTCATTAAAATCCTAATTCTCTTTTATGACAATAGGGTTCTGTTGTAGACAACAAGATTCAAGGTTGATTTACATCATTCAGAAACTTGTTTTTCAGAGTTGTTGATCTATCTTTGATAGTCTGTGTATACTTGTCTATTTATGAATTAAATTTCATCACTGATAAATGATATTGTGCAGAGTCAAGTGGGCAACGATCTATGGCAAGTTGATCCAGATTTTAAAGTTCAGTTTTTTACTTTCTGTCAGAAGTCCTTTTGTATGGTTTTCATCGAGGACATCTAAGTTTGACTTTGGTCCATACTCCCTCAGAGATTTTTGTAAAGAGAACGATTCTTTTGATTTCTGGGAATGAAATAAGCGATTGCTATTTTGTCTCATCTTTGTTAATTTGTGACTTGGTATTTTTGTTTTTGTCTCCACATTTACTTTTGCATTTGTTCTATTCAAAAAATTATATAAAAATGTTGAATTTTATAGCAATCTTTTATTTATAAAAATCAACCTAATCCCTTGTAACTAATACTTGTGGATTAGGAAACAAATTTTGAGGCTATAAACATAGGGTGATATTCCCGTCTATCTTGCCTTAGCCAAGAAAGATCTGAAAATGCTTGATTAAGATTATTTCATATCTTTTCCTCAACAACGTTTATAAGCAAAGGTTCCCCACTTGCTTCATAAGGTAGTTTTCAATTGGTCTTCCTCTGAAACTAGAACCTGGTTATAACCTGAAAAACCATCTAGAAGAGAAAAAATCTCAGAACCAGACACAGTCTGCAAGAGCTATTCCATCAGTGGGATTGAGTAGTTATCCTTTTCTGATGCTATGTTAAGATTTCTCAAATCTACACACAGACAAATTTCCTCAAACCTTTTCCTGGTAGGAACCAAATTTTCTACCCAGGCAGAGTGTCTAACCTGAAAGATAATCTTAGCATCTAGTAATTTCTTTAACTCTTGATACATGAGGGGTTCCAAAGATGGATGGTAGTTCCTGAGATTCTGTTGAAAGGGTTTAACCCTAGATTTTAATGGGATTGTGTGTTGAATAATGCGAGTGTCATAAGTTTTCAATTCTCAGTAKGAMYRTGCAAAAACATCTTRATATTMTCTGAAAAKCTTGAGATAAGATTTMCTTTCTTCTTTAGACACTATTTTTCCTAGATTTATATTCTTAGGGTTTTTCGGGGTTCCTATATTTATAGTCTCGTATATGGGACACAAWCTCCCTRTCTTTGTGTTYGTTGACCCTTTAAATATTTCCCTCRGGTCGAAAAGGTTCTCCAAATTAGATACCCCTCTCGGTATCGTGTGAAACCTTGGTTTGTTACTAGAGTGATATGTTTCGTCTCTTTGTTCGTGGAAATCAGTTTTTGCTAGTTGATATTGGAATACTTCATCATCAATAGCTAGATCTTTAAAACTTTCTTGATTGGTTAAAAATTCTATAATCTGTTCATCTCCTTCAAAGACCTTCCAATTAGAAATATTGTTGGGTATTGATGGTTTGTAGACTATTTCCACAGTGAACCTGGAGGCTTCATAATATTATAAAGGGGATAGCCTTGAGGCTGCAGTATCTAGGGAATCAATAAGAGTATTCTTTGTCCTAGGAACCATGGAAATATTAAAGGCCTCAAAATTTTCTATCAGCCTATGCACTTCCTATTGATAATTCCTTAGGTGGGGTGAGTTGCAATGTATAGTATTCTTTACTTGCCTGATGATAATTTCAGAGTCCCCAAAAACTTTTAGTCCTTTAACGTTTAAGTCTATGGATTTCTTAAGTCCTTGCTCCAAAGCTGCATACTCAATAGTGTTATTAATGCATTCAAATTCTAGTCTGCAGGATAGAAAATTCTTCTTCCCCTTTAGGTGAATGAGGATACACCCTACTCCCAACCCTTATTGTGATTTAGATCCATCAAAGTGTAGGGTCCTAAATTGTGAGCGAAGTTTATCATCTTCTTCACACCTAGTTATTTCCTCTTCTCCACATACCTTGTCTATGGCTTCCAACAGAGGTTCTTGGTAGAAGAGGCTTTCTTCCGCTGCTACCAGTAGATTCGCTTGAAAATCCATTTTGGAGTTTTAAGTGAGAGGTACATCAAATGAGAGAGGAGCGAAATTGTTGAAATCAGAATCGCAGTAGTAGTTTCCTAGCACAGGGAAATCTGTCGACGAGGGTTCGTTGAAGGATTCTAAATCGGTGACAATATGTTTGAGATACCTTTCCTTATCGATCCTAATCATGTTGGAATATCCCTTTAATGGAAACTAGAGGTGAGCCCAGTCCATGTTAAAGTATCCATTCAATTTCTCAGACCAATCTCAACTAAGTAGTAGTCCATAAGCTTCTGGTATATCTACTACAATGATGTCAATTACTTGAACAAATTTCGGGTGTGTATCCATTCTGATCATGACATTCTTGAGTTCCCCAATAAATTTTATATGAGTTATGTCTAGTTGTATAATGTGTTTATCAATTTTGAGCGAAACTTCATTTATTTTTTTGCAGATAGATAATGGAATGACATTGGAGGATGCCTCTGAGTCGACTAAACAATTATGGAGGTTTCTGTTGAAGACTTCAAACATTAAAAGGAAAGGTGGGACAAAAGGCTTTCCTTTTTTATATACAAAGAAAGTGTTAACATTTGGTTTATTCTTTGGATCTGTGGGAGCTGGGACCTCCTCTAGGTCAGTGCTTGTCATAGGGGATTCTATTGACTTTAAGGATTGTAACAAAAAATACTTTTGTTGGGAATCCTACACATGTCCATGACTGACACATTAGCCTTCAATTTTTTTAAATATTCTACTATGTTGTCGTCTATCTTGGGTGACTCCTGTGTATGAATGCTTATAGGATTTATTTGAGAGACAAAAGGTGCTTTCGAGTGACCGGTTGTTTGTTTTCCCCTTAAAGATTGGACAATGGTAAGGTCATTTAAGACCAATTGACCCTTACTTCACGTTTGCATATCCAAAACCTTTGTGGGTGGTTCTTGAATCTCAAATGCATCATCGAAAGGCATCGACAAGTCATGATCCCATAGAAACATGTTTGTTTCTTCCGATGGCTCAACTTCCTCTTGATCGACGATGTTCACCACTAAGTCGCTTGATTGCTCAGTAAGGGAGACTTCATCTAGGAAACGATTGGCCATTAAATTCATATCATGCACCCATTGGGGTCAGTCTCTTTCAAAATGTTCCTCTTGATGATATGTATAGAAAGATTTGGAGGCTACATTACCCAGATCGATGTTTAAGTTGGCTGGGGGAGGTTCAATCGCTTTGAAAGGTGGTTTTCTCTTGAAAAACGGTTTATAGGGTCTTTGAACATGGTTTCCTTCCCCGACACTTCTCTTCATGTCTACTATTTCATTCGAGAGTTTCTTTATCATCCCTTGTAGGTATTCTATGTCTCCGCTTTCCTTTTCATGACCTTGTTCTATTTGTTTTCTTGGGGGTCTAGTCAGCGACAATCCTCTCCTTGGCGAAGGCTAAACTTCCTTAACTAGTGAGACCTGACCCTCTTTTCATCCCTTCATTTGGAATTCAATCGTCCTAGCTTCCTAGAAATTCTTAGCTAGGGTATGTTTGGTAGCCCTTTTCACAAACATAGAAATCAACGCAGGGAGAGCATTAGAATATACCTCAATTTGCAACTCCTAAGTAGGTTTAGCTTTGGGTTGAAATTTGTTTAGGATAATGGTAAATCATTGATTGAAGTATTTAACCTTATATTTTGGACTCATGGTGGCGACGAATATTTCAGCCATCAAAGCTCCTGTGGTGGTTTCTTCTACAAATTTATCTAAGAAATATTTTTGAAACTTCATGCAACTAGTTATGGACCCTACGGGCAAGTTAAAATACCAAGTTGAGGCTGAATTCTCAAAGGTATAGGGAAAAAGTCTACATACTACATCCTCATGTTGTACGTTCATAAGTCTTATCGCTAGTATGAACTTTTTAATATGGTCTTCAGGAAATCCAGAGGTTTCAGGGTCAAACTTGGGAAGTAGTTTTTCTGGATGTCAAGGGAGGTTATGTACCCGTCCTGGGATTTCCAAAGCATATCTGGCCAACCAAGGTTGATTATTTGGAGGTGGATTTCCCCTCTCTCTATTATTATCGTTATTATCATCCATGTCATATGATTCTAAAACTAAGTGATCTAAGTTAAACTCATCTTTGTCAGATTCAAAATCGTCCGGTTCAGAGTAGTTACCAACTAGTGTTTCGGGGATTAGGTTAAGGGGTTGTTTGATATCAGTGAGGGAAAAATATATTAGGTCTTCTAATGTGTGAAAAAAACCTGGTCGGAGGTATTGACCACTATTCTTCTTACTTGTTTTCTATGAGGAAGTAACAGGGATAAGGGAAACGATCCAATTTGTTGAGCGTAAGATCTTGTGATTCTTTTGAATTGGTTCAACTCCTCATGAGGAACAACGTAAGGTATTTAAGGGAATAGGTTTTCTTCCTCGTGCTAGGGTGAGTTACTCATTTCGAGAGTAGTCTCTGTATGTGGGTTGTCTTGAGAATGACTAGCCATGCATGTGGGTTGTTTTGAATCTGTAGACAATGCGAGATATTATGTCAGAAATATTGTTAGCCATTCATTCATGGCCCTCCTTCTAGCGCCAATTCTGTTGAGGGGTTTGAGATCCCTTTAACTCAATAACAGGAACCAAACCCACCTTAGAGGCCCAATTAAACTCTGCAACATTTAATGGTGGAATGGTTCTCCAGATCTTTCGATCCAACTAGTTTATTGATGGGATTTACTTGGTGATTGATAGGATATCTTCCTATGAAAGTTCCTCCTTTAGCTTGAACATTCTATTTTTTGTCTTTTCTTTTATTAGATGGGTCTGATAAAATTAGATGTGTGCTGGTATAAACCAATTGGTAGAAGAGACTCTTAACTACTGAAGAAGTTCGAGCTTAGGATACCCCCCATGCTCAAGCATGCAGACAAAGATATTCACACCTATTACAAGCCTAGTACTAATACGTTAACTTGTTGGTATTTCATCATTGACTGAAATACAATTATTTTAAGAAAAATGCGCATGTAATAAAATGATGGCAAGAAAAATAGTTTCCTTAGCTCTAACATTAATCACACATTAACACAACGATTTTCTTTCCATCATTAAGAACAAAATAACTACAAAAAATGCTAAAACAGATAACTTATCAATAGATTCAAAAACTCTTACTCATTACAACATCAATTACTGAAATAAAGTTGGAAGTAATTCCTCCTCAATCCAATCACAGAACGCCTTTGATGAAAACCAAAATTTTGTCTCTGGTCCTAAACATGACTTCTCAATTAAGGTTGTTCTGAAATAGTTCATTACAATTCCAAAAAAAGGTTCTTTTACCAAAACCATCGACCTTTGCTAAAAGGTAAATCCCTTTATTTATAGAGAATCACTAACCAAAAATAGCTGCTACAAGTTTAAGTTAAGTAAAACAAAATATCACCACGTGGTGCTTGATCTCTTTTTTTTCTAAGAATCATCTCATGGTTCTATTGGAGTGGATGAATATTCTCATATTTCGACCACTTGAAGAAGATATCCTCGCATGTGTTGGCATACAAAAACATGTGCCAGTCCATCGGGGATGGAATAATTTATTTTACTTCTATTGCTTGTTCTCTATATTTGACTATTTTAGCACTCCACCATTGTAGAACTGCACGATCCTTGATTGGATGCTCCATAAAGCATTGTAATTGACCCAGTGCCATGGTATCCACCTGTGTGATATCCAATGTCCATTCTGAGTCTTGTTATGCATGTCATTTGACTATGTCATGCAGGTCGACAAAGTCCACAGTTGAGCCAAATTCTTGGAGGCCAATGCCTTTCAACTCCCGGTTAATCTTTTCCCAACATTTTTTACACTTGGCCCACTTCTTCTGTATCTCCCGTTGAGGTTCCTGGGCCATCCTTACCCAGCATTCGACTACTTTCCTAATCCGAGCAATGGTGTTATCCCTTAGCACTCAAATACCATTCTCTTTGGCATCTCGTCCCTTTTTCACTGCACTAATGTAATCAATTCTTTCCATCGCTTGGTATGTTTTTTCATGCCACCTTTCCATGTCCTTGCAGGTTGTCAGTGCAATAAGGGTATCTTCTTGGAAATAGGCTATACCTGTAGTCAAAATATGTCGTTCATCCGTGAAATTTGTATAAGCATCCCATAACTCGCTACTCAGAAACACTGTGGACTGTGCTGAGTCTTGATAATATTTTTCCAAATGGCGCAGATGCTCCAACTCCTTTAGTGCAGCATCCAGTTCCTTTTTTTCTCTCCTTGCTCGATCCAACATGGCATCAATGATAGCCATCCTTATGCCGATGAGTTTAGATGTCTTTGCATGTTTTGTACTAAGTATATTCTCCTCCGTGGTGATGATAATTGAGCTATCCAACGTGAGAATTCTCTTCTTAGTGGTCCTCTTCATGATCGATTTCCTCTTCCTGTCATAAGAGATCACCTGTATATCGGTGACCTCGTCAACAAGCTCAGGGATTTGTTTCTCCCCTTGGGTTAGAGTGTTGCCCAGGCTCCCTGCTATGTGCATTTGTTAAGATTGGTTCCTATACTTCTTTGATATGCTCTGATGGCTCGACCTTCGTTTGTTGTTCACCAGCTGGTGAGGTATCGACCAAAATTGAAGAATCAATGATGGGTTCAGTACTTACTTGGTAATCAGTTGTTGAGGTTTCGATCTCTTGTTGTTGAACCTCCTCTTTTTGACCACCCGATCCTAGCTCATCCCTTGAGCTCTCTTTTGGGGTATCCGATAGATCGAGAGCCTAAGTGTCTAAGACAGTTTTGACCTCAATGTCACTCTACGGAAGGTTTAGAATTGAAGCATTGGGACTTGGGGAAGATGTTTTCTCATGTTCCTTCACCTCTGTAATTGGTATGGGAGTTACCAAGGAGACCTCTGAACTCTCTTCATCATCATAGATTATTATTAGATAAAATAGGGGTTTGGTACACCTGTTTCACTTAGTGTTCTTGAAACCTAAGGCTGGGTCGAAATGGTCATCGACGATCTAATCTTTGGTGATGGAACTCTAGGGTTTTCTGCATTGGTGATTTCCTCCACTTGTATTGAATCTAATCCCCTTAGCTCTTCTCTGATTGTGATTGGGTCATCTGAGGGGATCCTCATAATTTCTATGAGTTCAACATCATTCTCTAACTTGTCAATGACTCTCTGGGATCCTTCTAGTAATGACAACCCCCTTATTTGTGGCTTTTTGGTCTCCGCTGCTTTGATTTCCTCTCTGACCCTAAGAGCTTATTGAGCCAACTTCTCTATTGTTTCAACCTGCTCATCCATGCTCATGGATTTGAATTTGGTCATGTTTGGGTCAAATTTCCTCTATAATACCTCCTCCCAGTCCTAAGCGCATTTTGTAAAAATTTCATCCTCAAACTTGCATGTGTGTAAGTCCAACAGGATGATACTTGTGAAGCATGTTGGGGGACCAGGACTTTAGGGTCGTGCTTGCAAAATCGACATGTCGGGAACCTTAATTCAAGCTGACTCAAATCATCTTGTTTGGCTTGAGCAGTGTCTTTCACTACGTAAAACCCCACATGGAAGCCGTAGGGTATAAATGCTTGTTTCTTGTCCTTGAATAGAGTGGTGTTATATCTCTGCAGGATAGTCTAATAACATATTTCTCCTACAATGAACCAGTCTGAGAGGTGATAAGGAAGCAAAATTGGTTCTTTGATTGCCCGAGACACTCTAATATAAGTTGTGTGTTCATCTAGATACCAGTGGCCTACCTTTGATATCATTTTCTTGGATGCTACAGACAGTCTTGGGCATTCCTTCTTAAAAATAATGAAATAAACTCGGGCGATGAATTCATCGCAAATAAGGGCATAGGATTTTTTGTACCTATTCTCCCATAATATGTTGAAGTAGACATGAACACGTAGTTCTGCAACGTGTCAACTTAAATTCATACCGGCGAAGAAATTCCTTTCGTAGATTACAACGAGTAGGTACGAGGCCATGTGAAAAATGAGAGCTTATCCTTCTTTCGGTGTTTGAGCCTGCAATACATTGGTGCTCAATTGCTTGGAGATTATTGTTCCCCAGTTGAAGCTACTCTCGAAGATCACTACAGTGTATGCCAGGGGCATCCATGCTTTTGAGAACTTAGAGTAGTCCTTTTCTCCATACAATCGGCAAATTAAAGCCATCAAGTAGATGCCAGGTTCATTGTCCCATACTAGCCATTTCTCTAGTTTGTAAATTTATTTTCCTCCTTCCACCATGAGGCCATCAACCGACTAGTGTCATGGAATTCATAGAACTTCACCATGAAGTCTGTGTTTACTCGCTCCTCTGGATCCCTGAGCTTGTAATACTTCTAAACTTCTGTCGGGATAAAAACTCTGACACACCTGCCATTCTCATCGTTGATTAGGAATTTCTGCACGTTTATGTGATCAATTAACCAACTCAGGGTTTTGATGCATGGGAAAACTGGAGTTCGAAAGACTACCATGTGCAATCATAACTGCCAAATGTTTGGGAAAACTTGGTCATTTAGCGCCCTTACATATAGATCGTTGTGTGGGATAAACTCTGGGTATTCCTCCCGGTTGATTCTGTTAAATAGATCTCCCCACTGTGGGAAAATTATTTTGGATCTAGTGGTTGCTTCCATATCGCCGAAGACCGGGGGTTGAACGAATGCTTTCTTCGTCGAGGTTTTAATGAAAGACTCCGCCCTGGGAGCGTATTCCAACTACCTCATAGTGTCGGGAGAATAACCCTCACCAATTTCTGCCTCCTTTAACTTAGGTTCCATCGGTGAGGGCTTGGTCACTGGCTTTCTTGGAGGCATTTTTTTCTAGTAGCTAGAACATAGTTAGACACTGTATAAAGATCAAATGCTGATACAAAACAAATTACGATCGTCGAACTGATAAAATTCAACACATACATATGTTGCTAGCTTAACCTAGTTTTG
This sequence comes from Picea mariana, assembly GCA_032191745.1. Classification (NCBI taxonomy): domain Eukaryota; kingdom Viridiplantae; phylum Streptophyta; class Pinopsida; order Pinales; family Pinaceae; genus Picea; species Picea mariana. The sequence continues at coordinate 71,375 of JASDQU010014565.1, read as the reverse complement.
ATGGTCTGAGAATCAACGCGGTCCTAAGACGCTCGCTTAGCTTCTTCAGATGCTCTGGAAATGGAAAATTGTGTGCAGAATGGAAGTGTTCGAAGTTGTTTTCATTATTTAAACAAAGATGAACTTATCTATTCAATTTGGGATATGAGTGTTGTTCTACAAAATCTACCGCTAGATCGTCATTATGTCTAAAATTAAATATGATCGTAGGTCGACAGTGCGAGCGCGGGATATAACATGGCCTATCGACGATTTCAAATTCCCATTGTTCAATCGATGCACAGGGTAATAATGTATGTGGGATGAAACATTAACTATCCTATTAAATGACAGAATCCGATCGCATCTTGTGTGGAAAACATCCCATCATTTTTCTAATCTAACTGGTGGATCGACAATTGGGGCTTCTCTTCAAACAATGTTCGTTGAAATCTCTGCGAAAAAGATCTGACACCAATCCATCTTGCTTTATAGAGTTGACGTGGTGAAGCTGACTCAGAAGTATGACAAGGACACATAGACCCGTAAGTTGATTCGGGACAAAACTAGACCGTATGAAATCCTTATGCGTCAAAGACACGTGGCACTTGAAACTGACGTCTTCGTTTAATTGTTTTATTCCAAATTGGGGGCTTTTCCTTAGATAATCGTTCTAACAACATATCCTACCCCACTAATGATAAAAGGTATCAAGGATCGACGATCTAAGATAATATTAACCAAGCACTTCCAGCTTAACTTTCTCGAAAATTGTCGATGCTGAAAGTGCATCGGGGGTCGACAATCGACGATGTGTTCAATGCAAAAATTTTCAATGATTTAACCCTTTGATATTTCATCGTCCCCAAAAAATTGCTTCTTTCATCAGCTATCGGAGGTTTGTCACGACTCTTGTCAATGTTTATCCCCCTCTAATTTCACCGACGTTGATGGGGATCGACTATCTCCTGAATCTTCGTGGTGAATAACTAGCAAAAACTTACTCTGCCTCTTATCGATGTCGATGGTGCATCGAAGATCGACGATTAGTGTTATTGTGTGGCTATTTTATCTATTTGGACTTTGCCGATGCCGAACACAAGTGCATTAGTCACAATGTTAGTTGCATATTCTTAGTTATAATGCCAAGTTCTTTTAGACACAAGGTTTCATTTAACAAGTTCAAACAAATCCGATTTGATCGTTAAGAGTCATGAAAACAAAATAAACCATCCCTCCATAGTGAACTTAATTAAGACAGTAAAACAAAAGAAAACAAGTGGTACCCAAAAGTGATAGAATTTCATAAATCTTTTAGGGTGTATTGAGCGCTCAACAGGATGATAGGTTCTAGGGAGTTGTCATGACAACTTCTGTAACCTGGTATGGAACTCCCTAATGGTCTCATTCTCATTCCTCTTTATGTGATTAAGTTTCTTTAGCAACACCATAGGATCCTCTTTGATATTCCATCTCTTGAGGAAGACCTCTTCTAATTGATCCATGGATGTAATACTAGCATCATGGAGGCCATCATACCATCTCGTGGCATTATCATGAAGAGTGGTAGGGAAAAGCTTCATTACCAGATCCTTAGCATCATCAGTAATAGGATGGAGTTGAAAGAAGGCCCAAGAGTCACTCATATGGTTCTCATCATTCTCTTCATCACTACCAGTGAATTTAGGGAGCCATTTTACATAACTTGGAGACATTTGTCAGGGATACCCCGGTATTTCACTCATATCCAAGGGTTTAAAATCACCTGGGTCCCATTGAAAAGCCATGTTTGGCTTAATCATTAGTGGAGTCAATAGATAATCCTTATAGGGATTATCAAAGGGACAAGAAGGAATCACCCTCAGTGGAGTCACAAGGTAATATTTGACAAGTAAAAGGATTTGAGAAAAAGGATTATCGAAAAAGTGTTGTTTGAGGAAAATTGACTTGATATTCTCTGGAAACGGTGCCAAAAATGTTATCATGAAATCTATACTTGCCGAAATCCTAAAGAAATGTAGGCTTAGATTGACATAACACGAAGGTAACCCTATCATTGTCACCCCAATAGGGTACCTCTTTCTCTTTAGGAGGAGGAAAACCTCATTCCAGGGGAGATGTCCCATGACCTAGTTGGTTGAGGAAAGGGAAAAGGTAAGGCTAACCACCTCTCTCTCTCTCTAGGTCACTCAAAATAGATTAAGTATTGTTGGATAAAGAAAAGGAAAATAAAGTGTACCTTCCCCTTACCAATACAACAACAAACGTTATGGAAACAACAAGTGATGATGAATGTTTCAACAAGACTTCAATTTATAAAGATGACGGTTACCATTCAGTGTATGCAACAAGTGATAAATATATAGCATGAGTAATTAAAATGCACTTGAATAAACAATATAACAAGATATTGTGAAGTCCTTAAATGATAACACTTGTCTCATACAATTTCTAGATATATGTCAATCAGAAAATAAACTCTAACAAGATGCCAATGATAGTTGTAGCAGTGATTATAACAACAACTTAGTGGTCAATATTCCTAGATTAGGTTAGCAATTTAGTTTAGGTTAGTAGGGTATCAGGTAGAGAGATTGAGTTTGAAGTTTGATGATTCTTGTCAAGAAACAAGGGTTGAAGACTAGTGCCTCTTAGGGGTAAATGGAGTCAATGTGGGTGATTCCTTCTAGGGCTGCAAATTAATGATGATACATAAAAGTATAAGAGGGAAAAAGTCTAGGAGGAGTAGCAACTTAAGTCCTCCTAGATTTCTACCTTAAGAGACAAAGTGCTAGGGTGTAGGTACTTCTAGGCCCTAGCTCCTTACTCTCCTTAGCCTTTCTATGGAGTAGAACTTATGCAACAATAACCAAATGCAAACCTCTAGAGTACTAGCAATTTAGGGCTCCAAGGTTTCACTAGTTACTAGATCAATTTAGTGAAAGCTTGGAAAATAAAAAGTAAGAAAGTAGCAACTTAAGTTTCTTACTTCAAGCATTAAATACACCATGCAATTTCATAATCTTGTATGAGCAAATAAGCCATACCTTAAACCATTCAATACATGAAAAAATGCAGATTCTACTTACTTGCACCAAGAATAATCATGAGTATACCATGCAAGGTCACCATAAAAATCCAAAACTTGATCCAGGTTGCAAATACAAGCCTTAAACAAGAGTGGTGCCTCACAATTACAACCAATAACCCTAATAGGGTGCAAATTTCAAACCTCTTGTCTCCAAGGGCAAGTTGTGATTTAAAAATGAGAGTACTTTATGTTTATTTATACAAAATTATGACCCTTAATTCACTTTTAGGTCAAAAAAAGGACCAACCTGGCCAATTTACAACAAAAATTATGTTTTGACATAATTAAAATAAAGTTGCATACAAAAACTCATTCAAGGGTGATGACATGCCCCTCTAGGGTGACTTTGAGCCCCACATGTGGAACGTTGAGTAGGGAAAGTTGAACGCTTGGCCTCCAAAGATGAAAATCTAGCTCTGGATGACGTTTAGGGATAAAATGGTGACGCCCAGGGCCCTCAATGGCTAACGTCTATGTGGGAAGAGAAAGGTCCCCTGGGTCTAGGTCTGCCAGAGTGCCTCCAAAGGAAACATCCTTCTTTCTCCCAGTGCAAGTATTCATTCTCTTATTACCACTAGCCGAGGTTTCAACATCCATATGTGGGATTTAAGCCCCCATGAAGGTCCGAGATAATTATTCCCTCATGTGTACCTATCCATCGGAAAAGGTCCTGCAGCAACAAAAAGTACTCCCTCCAGGGGTTCATAAGTCACAGGGATCATAGCATATAAATGAAATCCAATAATTAAATTACCCAAACATGTGCATCAAACCCCCCTTAATCCAAACAAATGCTCAAAGACGTTATGCAATTTGACAAGTTAGGTTTGGAGAAGGTCTCAGGGTGTCCTATTGGGCTAAACTCTCTTAATTTTGTGGTGTTTCCTAGGTGGGATCTAGTCCAAGTCATGTAAGTGTATGAGGTGGCATGGGGTAAATATTTGGGCATGGGGTGCATGTAATAACAGGGAAATGTAAAGTATTACCTTTGGGTGCCTTTTTAGAGGGATAGTTTCACCTTGTTATAAATGCAATTGTTTCCTAGCCCTTTCGTTGCCTTTTACTCTTAGCTTTATTTCTTTTGATATTTTTCTCTTGTGCTTCAAGGAAAGAGTTGAGGGCCACTGTCTTCACTTGATGACCAGAGGTAACAACGTTATCCACAAACACTTCACGAAAATTAGAAGGTTGGCTCGTGATGAGACTCCCTTTCTCTTGGCAATGCCACCAACAACCACTACCTTGGTTTGGTGACCAGATATGTGGTAGTGTCATACCGCTATATGCCGATGGTAATAATAGGTCGGCTCGTGATGATACCTCCTATCAATCAACTAGTACCTTGAGTGTTTATGTTATCTTATGGGCCCCCTTTTCTTACTGAGAAGTTTTTCACTCTTTCTTGGGGATCCCTAGGCGAAGCATCTTGAAGGTTTCAACATTGGATTTTAACTCTTGCTAGCTAATTTTACCCTCTGGGCCTTTAGCCCCTTCTTCCCACGAGGTAAGGTACAACCCTTCCTAGTGTATCCAATCCCAATGCCCAGACAAGGATAAGGGAGATGAAAGGAGTAAAGATGGAAAGTGGTAAGTATGGAGGGAATGGACGATGACTTTTCACAGATCCACCTAGTATAAACCCATCCTAAAGGGAAATCGACTTACTAGGGAACCATGTCACCCTTCTAGGTATGAACGAGGCAAAGAGAATAATTTCCAAGAAAACGTCATGAAATTGAAGAAGGATTCAATACAACATATTCAAGTGCTTCAAAAATCAGAGTGATACATACCATGATACTTGGAATCATTACCTCATGGAGAAAGAATCACTCATACTTCAGGACCAGGATGGTGTGATGGATACTGTTGTTGGTGATAAGTGGACTGCACTGAAGAAAAGAGGGGCCCTCTGGGGCCATGCTCAAGTCGTTTGGCTCTCGATACTCCATGTCTAGGACATGTGGGCCTCGAGACGTGATATCCTTAGTTATACCTAGGCCAGGGGATAACAGTACCTACGAATTTCCCAGTCAAGCCAAGATACAACAAGTTGGTTGAATAGATTCAATCCCGCCAGCAAGAGGTTTGTGATAGTCTTCAACAAGCTAAGCAGTGCAACTTCTCCAGCAAGGAAAGCAACTCACCAATATTCAGATTCAAAAAATGATTTCCCCTCTCCCCCGGGAACTCAATGAAATGGAGACCATTGATTCCTAAGGAAGAAATATTGATCCAGGTGGATATCACTGGCCATCCACCCATTTGAACTGGCTCAATACAGTTTGTTGGCAATTTACCATTTTTAGCAGTTTATCGGGTCCTAAATTTTTGGGGCCATTTTGAGGGCCTAAACGAAGTTTTTTCACAATATGGAACCTCAATAATAATCCTAGGCTCTGATTGAGCCCCCAAAATGAATCTCCTCATTGTTACCTTTCCAACGAGCTATCGTGCACCCCAAGCGAAGATCGTATGCCAAAGTTACGCCCCTGAGAAGTTGATACACCAAACTACCCAAAACGAGGACCACAAAACTGTTGGTTTTTCATCTTCCGGAGTTATGGTTTTTGATTTTATTGATGTTAAAAAGGCCTTTGGAGCCTCATTTATGATCTTCTTGTGAATGAGCATAGTCGTCACATCTCTTCTCAGAGATAAGATGCCACCATTATATCAAGTCTTTCACTCTATATTTCTATAGTTTTGTAAATTTCGCTCATTAATAGAAATTGTGTATTACTGTATCTCTATGTTTATGGTTATATATCTTTGTTATATTATTGAATATCTTATATATCTCTGTACATTTCTTTATTATATCTATGCTCTCATTTCATGTTGAAAATAATCTGGATCAGACTATTAATTGTTCAAATAAAATGTGTTATTTTGGTGACTCTATCTCACTATATTCGATATTCATTTCATCTCGTCAATTATAAAATTTTGGATTCAATCGGCTTGGATATGATCCAAGGAGGTGATTTATTTTCTATTATTTTATATTCTTCTCATGGAGTTTGTGTTATTTTTTATTATTATTTCATATTGTTCTTTTGAATAATTTCAAAATTAGAATGAATAATAAAGTTTATGTTTTTTTTGTAGTTTTTTTATATTATTGTTTTATATTCTCCTAATAAAATATTTTTTCATATCATTCCGTTGAATGATTAATGATGATTTCAAAAATAGAAGGAAACAATAAAATTTATGTTATTTTGTAAAGTTTTGTTATATTATATATCTCAAAGCATTTATGTTAGTAACAAAAAAATGTATCCTTTTTTTCAAAGAAAAAAATCTTGTAATTTTATTAAAGATAACAAAAATACAAGCATATATACTATTGTTTTTTTTTCCTCAGAAAAAAAAGCGTAAATTTTATTTCATATAGGAAAGAAAATTTGCATTCTGAAAAATGCATGTGGAGACATGCATTTAGTCTATCAATCCTCCCCTACCAAGGAGGGACCGAGCATTAAAGGTATACCAAATCCCCCTAGCAAGGGGTGCTATTACTTGAGACATTAAAAAAAAAGTAACAAACCTCCATTGTTCCCAAAAATATGGACATCTGTGGCCTAAGAACAACCCTACCAAAATATTTGTGCAACAGTCGGGAACCAACAAAACTGCCAACCTAGAAAATACCACTATTTGGAGAAGCCAAGATATATAAACCTATATAAAAACATCCCAAAATATGGCCAGTAAGCCAACTTGTGACCATATAACAATTGTTGGATACCTATCTGATATAGACTCTCTGCAAGGACCAAGAGAGATAACTCCCTATCAATAGTGGCAATATAAAAAATTGTAGAGAATATTGTCTACGGATTAAGGCCTTGTTGGCCCCCTGTATCTATGAATGGATGATGATATTATTAAAAAATTTGACCCTTCTCTGAATTCATTTATATTCCACCGCCCATGAGCCAACAAAGTACCCTCCTTAGAGAGTTTTTCGGCCTCCTTGTTTCTTTCCTCGCAGAGACGATGAATAGAGAAATTTGTATAAGTGTCCAGAATCATAAAAACTTCTTTAAGGAGTGGGACAAGTCAGATGTTGTGACATTTTTTTGATTTCTTGATCTAATTTATGATCACCCTTGAGTCACCGAAGATTTGAAGATTTGATATCCCTTGTTCCCTAACAAAAGTTAATAATAAATTTAAGGCCATTAGTTCATCATAATTATTTGTTCTTGGACCTAACCCTATTTTCATTTTAAAAATATGGGAATCTGAAAGATATAGGATGACTCATCCACCACACAATTGTCCCTCATTTTGTGAGGCTCTATCCAAATAGGCCCATGGTCTCAAGCGGTCCATTGTTTTGTACGATACCTGCCTAACCGAGGGAGTGTCTTTCCCTTGTGGAAAGTGGGATAGGATGCTAAGGATTTGTGCAACAATGTGTTTTGGAATGGAGGATTTCTCGTTAAATATGGTAGAGTTTTGTGCCAACCACACACCTCAGTTTATTAGCAAAGGAAGAGATTTTATGTTAGAATTATTGGGATCATGCAACCACTTTCTCCAAGACTCCTCAATGTTTGGTCCTTGCCAAATACAGTCACGACGAAGAGATCTTGCACATTCATACCAACTCTGATGAACAAAGGGGCAATCTAGGAAAAGGTGAAAGCTAGATTCCTCAGTGCCTTTGCAAAGTGGACACCAACC
>JASDQU010014565.1:44554-63552 GCA_032191745.1 Picea mariana | reverse complement strand
GCACCTTATTTTTAATCAAACACCATAGGAAAAGAGGAGATTTTAAGGGGCCCTTTATTTTCCAAATTCCTTTCCACCACCAAGAAGGTTCATATTGGAGTATGCCAATGTTTATTTGTATGTATCTTGCTTTTAGCGTATAAATCCCATGTGGATTGTGTTGCCATTCTATTTCGTGCTCCTTGTCTGTTAACCAGATGTGCCCTGCTTTGAGAGATCTGATATCGTCATTACAATCTGCTAAATATTCATCACCCAATCCCAGCTGGAAAGCCCCTTTCCATTCTTTACCCCACACTTTGGTTCTATTCTTGTTAGCTATCTGGTCTAGGTGAAAGAGACCCCATTCGTGGAGGGTATCAATGAGTGGTTGGGTATGTACATGTTCCCTGTCACTACCCAACCATGGATCCTACCCAATTCTAACTTTTGTACCTATTCCAACCCTCCAGGACAGACCTTGCCCCACCACTGAAAAGGAATTTAACATGGATTTTCAAATAATCATGGGATTTTTGATCCACTCCTCCACAAAGTCCAAGCAAATATATTTTTGGCTGACCACCTTAGTCCAGATACTTTTTGTTGTAATCAGTCTACATCCTACTTTGGTTGCTAGGGATTTAGAGAAGCGGTGAATATTTTTTATCCCCCACCCCCTAGTAGCTTTGGGGCTTCCAATGTTTCCCATTTGATCCATGGCATAAGAAATTGTTCCTTTTGACCCGCCCATAATAATTTGAAGTAGATTCTCCTAATTCTCTCCAATGTTTCTTTTGGGACCCATTCCAGACAAATCCAATATACTAGGATAGCTTCTACCACTAACTTGAATAAGACCAATCTCCCTTCTCTCAATAACAAGTGGAAACTCCATGACTTCAGTCTTCTTTATAGATTAGCTAGTAGCCATACCCAATCCTCCTTTTTCTATCTGTTGGGTTTTAGGTGAAATCCAAGATACTTCAAACCTTCATCAAATGGATTTGTCTCATAAGGAAAAAAATCCTTATAGGCTCCTACTTCCTCTTCTTCCATAAGATGTGCAGACAAAGTGGATTTTTGTCCATTTATCTGCATACCTGTAGCACGAACAAAAAGGTCCAAAATATAACTTAACTTCTTTGCATCATGCCTTATGCCACTGCAAAATATCATAACATCATCCACAAAGATAAGGTGTGAAATCCTTAGATTTTGAGATAATTAGACACCAAGAAACTCACCTCTATTTTTTGTTGCACCAATGGCCCTACTGAGCCCTTCCACCACCAACAAGAAAAGGAGTGGTGACAAGGGAAACCCTTGCCTTAGTCCTCTTTTACTTGAGAAGAAAGTCGAGGCAGAACCATTTATTACGACAACAAAATACATTGTCGAAATACAACTCATGATCCAATTTGGAAAGGGGAGTTCAAACCCCAAATGAGTTAGTAACATCCTCAAATAAAGCCAACTAACTTTGTCATATGCTTTTGATAGTTCTATATTTAGAACTACCCCTTTTAACTTTTGGGTTTTGATACTTTGTAGGGACTCTTGTGCTACTCCAATTGCTCAGTGGATCTGTCTACCTTCCAAAAAACCAAATTGTTCCTGTGAAATGGATTTTGAGATAAATATTTTTAGCCTTTTACTAATGATTTTGGCTATCACCTTATAAATATAGTTGCATAAGAAGATAGGTCTGAACTCTTCCAAGGTATGAGGATCATCCTTTTTGGGGATAAGTGCAATTAAGGTTGCATTTAATGAAGGATGGATATAATCATTTCTTCGATATTCTTCCACTACCTTTAGAATGTCCTTCCCAATGAGGTAAAATAGACCCACAAAGAAGTCCATTGTTCACCCATCCTGTCTTGGACTCTTGTCTTTTTTAAAACTATGAAGTACCTCTTTAAGTTATTCTTCGGTAACTTCTTCCATAAGTGTCATATTATCTTCCTCTTCCACAAAACTATGGAATAAGAGGGCCATCTACACAAGAACATCTATTGTAACTCTTCCTTCAACTGTGAATAAATTTTTAAAACGTTAATATCCTAGTTGTGCCAGATCCTCAAGATATGTAAAATTCCTACCAGAGGAATCCTTAAGGCTCCAAATGGTATTTTCCATCTTCCTCCCCTTTGCATAAGCCTGAAATAGTTTAGTGTTCTCGTCCCCATTTTGTAACCAAAGTGCTATACTCTTTAACCTCCACTCTGCTTCTCTTGCCTCCAAAAGTTGCCTTCTTTTCTTTTCTAGAGTTAATAAGGCCTCTTTGGCTTTAGGAGATGAGAAATATCCACCCTTTGTGTCATATATTGATTGTAATTCTGCTTCTGTGTTAATAATATTATATTCATCCAACTTCTTATTCTTTCTTTCCCATTCAATCGTGGCCTTTTTTTAATTTTTTAGATTTTGAGAAAATTGAACCACCGCCCGATCTTCCTAAATAATGGAGTTCCATAACGCCTTTACTAGGTTAAGGAATTCCTCTTGTTTTAACCATGCTGAATTGAATTTGGAAGGGATTGTTGATTTCCTTGTGCTACCTACAACTTCCAGAAAAAAAAGGGTGATGGTTTGAGTCACCTCCTATCCCACCCATTGTCTGAAGAAAAGAGGGGACTCCACCAGGTTAGTAGAGATGAGGAAGCGATATAACCTTTTTGCAATTTATTCTTCCCCCATCCTCTTGTTTCTCCAAGTTGGGAAAAAAATTGTGGGAGTAATGTCTAATAGACCCGATTCTCCCAATTTGTGGCTGAAATAGTCTGACTGGGCATCAACATGATCCCTTTGGCCCCACGATTATGCAGCTCCTAGGGAGAATTTTATATCTCCCTCAAGGATGAGATTCAATTCCTTTGTGAAGGATGTGTCTAAAAGGTTGTCCTATAACTAAATGTGCTTTTGAGAGGGGCCATATACATTTAAAATCATGAAACATATTCCCATGTCCTCCACACTAGCATTCATGTCTATCCCTAAATCAAAACCCTAAGAATTTATGATCTTGATAGACCTTAGTCGCCATCCCATGGACAAACCCCCCGAGCGGCCTTTTGCATCCAAACCAATGAAGTTCCATCCTTTGAAAAGTTTCTCTAGTAGCGAGACAACCAAGTTTTAATCACTAAGGGTCTCCTGAAGCATCAAAATATTCGGTTGAGTAGACTCCACTAACCTGTGGAGGGAAATTTTCTTCGATGGGCTTGCCATGCACCTGCAATTGAAAGAGAGTACTTTCATTTTGCACCCCCTTCGGGGTTTGCACTACTTTAAGCGCCCCAGTGATGGACAATTGGCATCCAGATTGCATATCCATGGTTTCCCTAGACTGAGCTTTTGAAAGGTAGGATCTTCTCCCCATCCCATTACCTGAAGAAGAAGGAAAATGATTTAACCGCAACCCCTACAACTTATGATTTAACTCTCCAAAAGTAGGAATGTGTCGATTTCTCAACTGATAGCACACCATGTCTTCTTCAGATAAAATTGAGGAGTCTTGGCTTAGGGTAGATGAGTGGGAAAGGGTAGGGAGAGGGGATTGAACTAAGGAAAGGTGAGCCAGAGGTGACTATGAAAAGGAGAGAGGGTAGATAGTGGAGGATTTCGGGGAAAAAAGGATATTCTTTAGAGTTCCTGCCCAATTTTCTCCCAAAAAATATAAAGACAAAAACAAAAAATTTAAAGGAGCGGATCATGGGAGAATACCCAAATGTGTTTCAATTCCCTTATGTATCATTTTATTGGTGGCTTCAGAGGACGTTGGGGATCCTCTATTTGAGTTCGAACCTAAGCCCAAAAAAGGGGAAATGATCATGGTCTAACGCCATGAATCCTCCTTGGAACTTTGTGCTCTATATCCACAGTCACCAATCTCCACCCTGCCTTTCTTCGATGAATGATTGAAGGATGCCTCCCCAAGAAACAAAGACCCTCTCTTATTTTCCCTCTCCCTTGAAACATCTTTCCTCTTTTGTTTCATGGGAAGGGTGCACTCGATGGCCCTATGACCATGATTGTGGCACCTGTGGCATTTAAATGGGATGCCCTCATAATCTAGTTTTTGCATAAAAACTATGTCCCCCCAGGTCATCTCAATTCATGCTGAGATCCTTCTTCTGAAATTTAGGGAGATTAGGATACGGGTCATTGACATCCTTCCATTGGAGATGAAAGACATGGTCTCATCCATATAGGTTCCAAGTTCATTCCCCAAGTGTTCAAAACCATTCTCCATCCAAAGTTCAGGTGGCAGTCTCGACAAACGAACCCAAATCAGAAGTTCAACGATTATTTCATGACTGGAATAGAAGAACGACATCCATATATTAAGGAGAAACGATGTCGAGTATATGCACCATGGATATTTCAACACCTTGGGCACATCAGTAATGCTCTGAAATTTTAACATGAACCATCCCTTGGACAATAAATGGACCGAGGGAAAATAAATCAACAAAACCATCCATGACCCTTTTACCCAATCCCTCAATGAGTTGATTCCCAAATGACAACCATTTTCTTGACCCACCACCGCCTTTTCCTCCGTGTTTGGAACCTTAGGAAGCATGAATTCGTCCTCGAGAGCTAACTTTTGAGGTTGAGCGGCTAACTTTATACCAACCTGGTTTTTACATTTTTTTACTGATGGCTTATCCCCTAGGTCATCTTGGAGCTACTTCCTCCGTATACCCTCCTACGAACCTATGGGAAAAGAGGGTCTGCGATTCAAAACCTCCTCACAAGAGGCTTGGGATATAAACAGAGGTGGAGATTCAATGAAATTGCTTGGATCAAAGGAAAAATACATTCCCAAATCCAACCCTATTGGGATCCACACCTGAAATAAGTCAGGAGCCGTTGAAAGTGGAGACCAACCCAGGTGAGAGAAGTATGGTCTAGAGTTGTTGCTTCCTATCAAACCCGAGGCCTTCAACAGTTCAGTAAAAGGTGGGTTATTTGGAAAAATCCCCTCAAATGGTTCCTCTGATAGAAATCCTGCATCTGTCCTCCACACAAAGCATAGATACTATTGGTATTTTAGTTTATATCTAATAGGCCTTATACAAAAAAAGGGATTATGTCTTCTTCTAGTAGAAAATACAAATAGTTAGAACTTAGGTAGATAAAAATTTCTTGTATTTCTTGTATTATTTTGGTCCATTGATATGGGTGTTTTAGATGGATAAGAAACAAGAACTTGTTGAATCTAATGGTCTTTCAGAACAAAATATTGAAGAATAACAGGGAATTGTAGTGTAGGAAATTCAAGAAAGATCTTGCTCAACTCTTTCAGAACAACCAGGAAGAGAGTGCTCAATTAAGGGTGTGTATTTTATTTTAATTTTGTAAATTTGGTCTCCTAATTCCAAATAAGACATGCAATTTAATGGCAGTCTATGATATTGCAAAATATTATCATTTTTAATTGGAAAACAAAACATGGAAATTATAATTAGTGAAAATATATGTTGCAGATTTATGAACTTACATTAGGCTAGGGAAAGGGGGAATATTGTCCAACCAAAATTAAGTTGGAGAAAAGGGACTGGCAATACTAAATTGTAAGGTACCAAATGTAATATAATATGCAAAATAAGGAATACTCAGTGAATATCAATGGAAAAACAAAATATGAGAAGAGAAACACCAGAAATAATACTTGTATTCAAAGAAAGCAATGTTCACTTGCCTCTTCGAGGGGGAAACCTCCAACAAAGTAGAGCTCTATTACAATAATTCTCAAGACAAGCTTTCTCATGCCTCCTACTCTTATTTATACTAATTCTTTCTTCTAAATAACATTCTAGAGGAATATATTTCTAGAAGTGAAATCTTCTATTAGGTCTTCTTACATTGACATGTTCACATTTATTAACCGATGACGACCTTTATTACATGGAAAATATATTGTTCTATCTACGTGAGGGTTTAGGTCCCTAACATTCCCTCCCCCTTAAAAAAGAGCCTTTTCCTCGAGGCTTAAGATGAGGAAACTATTGCAGAATGGTAGCCAGTTCCCATGTGGCATCTTCTGGTGGAGTATCCTTCCAGTGAACCAAAACTTCCTTGATGGTGCATTGATGGAGAGTTTAATCTCTCTAGTCCAATACAAATTGTGGCTGCAACCAAATGGAACCTTCTTCATCCAACTTTGGTAGGCTAGTCTGAGTGTGGAATTTGGTGCCAATCACTTTCTTCATAAATGAAACATAAAAAATAGGATGTAGCTTGGAGTGACTGGGAAAAGATAGTTAATAGGCCACTGGCCCCACATGTTTGATAATAGCATAAGGACCATAAAATTTTGGTGCAAGTTTTTGACATTGTTGGGATTTGAGTGAAGTTTTCTTGTATGGTTGGAGGTGGAGAAACACCTGATCCCCTTTAGAAAAGTGAAGTTCAGAAGGACCATGATCTTCCTATTGCTTCATGTGATTTTCAGGCATTACCAAATTGTCTTTGAGAGTATGGAGAATGTTCATGTGGATGATAATATTGCAATAAACTTCCTTAACTTTGGAAACACACAACATGTATGGGAGAATCGATGGTGGCTTCTTTCCGTAGACTGCTTCAAAAGGAGTAATGTGAGTGGAAATATGATAAGAAGTGTTGTACCAACATTCAACGAGGGGTAGCCACTAAAACCACTGATTTTGTCTGTAAGACGAAAAACACCTCAAATATGTTTCCAAACACTTGTTTACCGCTTTTGTTTGGTCATCAGTCTGGGGATGATAAGATGTGTTGAGATGCAATTATGTTCCCTGTAGCCAGAATAGTTCTTTCCAGAAATTGATGGTAAAAGTGGGATCACAGTAAAAAATAATAGAATGAGGCATTCCATGGAGTTTGAAGATATTATCCATAAATTTTGAGCCATTGTGGATGCTATGAACAGGTGTTGAACAACACAAAAATGAGAATATTTGGAAAGATGATCCACTACCACCATGATGGCTAATTTGTTTCTTGTTTTGGGTAAGCCAACAATGAAATCAATGGATATACCCATCCAAATAGTAGGTGAAAGCGGAAGGGGTTGGAGTGTACCAGGAAGTTTGACAATCTCTCCCTTATTTCACTGACATGTATCACATTCGACCACAAATATGTGGATGTCCTGTTTCATACCATCCCAGAAGAAAGATCGTTTTACCATTTCATAAGTTTTGGTAAAACCTGAATGGCCTGTTGTAGGTGAAGAGTGAAACTCAGAGAGCACCTTGGGTTTAAGGGTCGAATGTTTTCCTAAATACAAGCGACCTTTATAGTGATACTCTTCATTGTGCCAAGAGTACCTTGGAGCAACTTGTGGATCCTGTTGAATTTTTTGGATTAGGATGGAAATTTTGGGGTCTTGAAACCATTCTTGTTGAACAACTTGAAGCCATTCTGCTACAATGAATGAGAGGGAAAAGAGGGACCCTTAAACTTCATATTTCTGGGAAAGAGCATCAACCACAACATTTTATTTTCCCTTCTTGTAAACAATCTCATAATAATAACCAAATAACTTGGTCACCCATTTTTGTTGCTTCGGGGATGAAATTTGTTGTTCTAGAAAGTACTTGAGGCTTTGATGATCTATTTTTATTTGGAAGCGTTGTCCCAGTAGATAAGGGCGTCAGAGATCCACTGCATGAAAAATAGACAACATTTCCTTTTCATAAATCGATTGGCCTAGATGTCGGTCTGACAAATGTTTGCTGGTGAAATCCAAAGGTCATACATCTTACATGAAGACTGCGATGATTCCTCTCCCATATGCATTTCATTCCAGAACAATGGTCTTGGTGAATTCAGGTAGGGCCAGGACAAGAGTAGTGCACATAGTTTCTTTCAAGGCTTGAAAGGAATCACCAGTTGTTCGAGTCCAACTGAAAGTATTCTTTTCAAGGAGAGTTGTGAGAGGAGCCACAATTTTTCCATAATTATAAAAACACTTGTTATAATATCCTGTTAAACCGAGGAAACCATGCATACTTTTAAGAGTTTTAGGGCGAGGCCAATTCTGCATAGCATCAATTTTCTTAGGATCCACCCATACACCATCCTTGCCAATAATATGACCCAGGTAATCAACTTCAGAGGTGCCAAAAGCACATTTAGATTGTTTGAGGAAAAGTTGGTGCTTGGAGAGGAGATGGAGAACTCGATCTACATTGGTGAGATGGGTTGGCCATGTTTTACTATAGATGAGAATATCATCAAAGAAAACTAACACAAAGTGATGGAGGAAAGGATGAAAGACATGATTCATGAGGCTTTGAAAAGTGGAGGGGGAATTATAGAGATCGAAGGGCATGACTAAGAAATCACAGTGGCCCTCATGAGTGTGATATCCAGTCTTGGGGATGTCTTCCTCTTTCATATGTATTTGGTGGTAGCTCGAACGTAGGTCAAGTTTGGTAAAGTATTGATCCCCACTAAGTTCATCTAGATGGTAATCTATGATAGGAATGGGAAATTTGTCCTTGATGATAAGTTTGTTAGGGGAACAAAAATCAAGACACATGTGCCAATTTCCTTCCTTCTTAGGACAATGACAACCTGAGAAGAATAAGGGCTAGTGCTGGGATGAATAACACCCACTTCTAACAATTCTTGGAAAATTTTATCAATTTCATTTTTTTGAGAAAATGGATGACGATAAGGGAGAAAATTGGGAGGAAGATTGTTGGGGATTAAAGGAATGTAATGGTCATGGTCTCCATGGGAGTTCGGGAGGCCCTGGGGAGTTTGGAAAAAAATGGGATGGCGGGAAAGGATCGCTTGAAGGTCAGGGTGTATCGGGGGTGTCTCAACTGCTTGAATGGAATGGGGTTGGGAAATGATGATAGAATGACCTTTTTTGACTAACTTTTCCATGCAATGGGAACCAATGATATCCGGAGACCCTATTGTGATGCCTTGGAATTTATATTGTTGTCCTTCATGTTGGAATTGCATATTTAATTCCTTAAAATACATGGTGATGGGGCCAAGAGTGTGTAACCATTAAACACAAAGAACAATGTCACAATCACTCATGTCAATAGAAAACATGTGAGATTTGAGGTTATACTAACCAATTTGTAGGCACACATTTTCACAACGCCCCCCACATTTCATGGAACCACCATTGGAAATCATGATTTGAAAATTGTTGACATCACAAATATAGAAATTGAATTCTTGCGCAAGGTGGTGATGAATGAAATTATGAGTGTTGCCACTGTCAACTAGGATGATGACTTTCATGTGCTTAATGTAACCAATCAATTTGAGGGTTTGGGGAGTAGAAAACTAGTGAGAGCATTCAGTGAATTCAGTGGTTCAACTTCAGGAGGATCAGAGTGTTGCGTAGGATCATCTATTTTGGGTAGCTTTGATTCAGGTGAAACCTCAACCTCTTCATCAAAAACATCCTCTGAAATGGCCATAATTTTTGTTTGTTCTTTACACTTGTGCCTGGGAAAGTATCACTAGTAGGTTTGCGTCATTTTGCAATGGTCATTTTGATGCTCTTGCAACATTATGTTGTGGAGATGGCGACGAAGCTTGGACCCCCAAAACATCACATCATGTGTCATGGAAATTACGACAAACCTAGGACATCGTCGCAAGTGAGACGATCCAAGATGTCCTCATGAGCGAGATGACCCAGAGAGATCGTCGCAAGCGAGATAACCCAAGGATGTCATCGCGAGAGAGACAACCCAAGGAGATCATTGCAAGCGAGACGAAGAAAGGATATTGTCGCACGTGAGACAAACCAAGGATGTTGTTGCGAGTGAGACAAACCAAGGATATCATCATGAGTGAGACAACACAAGGATGTCGTTGTGATCTAGACGAACTAAGTAGATCATCGCAAGCAAGAAGAACTAAGGATATCATCCTATTGGGGTCGGTTAACTTACCTTAGTCACATATCCTCCAAATTTCAAAAATAAATATGCACATCAATTTAGTCTGAGTACCAACAAAATAGAAACTTAAGATGAAAAACATTATAACTAGTCCCATATGAGCATATACTAATCAAATAGTAAAAGTTCATAAGAAAGGTCTAGGGTCATAATTAGTTTGGGTTCTAATTATGGCAAAGTGTCTTGGATTTACTTATCTAGTCAAGATAGGTATATCCAACCATAGATTTAGCATCTAGTCAATTGCAACATCCAACCATTATCATGATTCCAACTTTCATTGAACCCTTCAAATTGAAGTTTGTACATGGAACATAGGATATAATGACAAGATGTATGGCCCCAACAATGAGAATTAGGGATATATCACTTTTCAATGGTCAACCTGAAAATAATTTTCTTTAATGTGAATTGATGTTTCCATGTTAGAAAAAGTTAACAAAAACATTCATGGTCCATTCTCTTAGCTAAGTCATCCTTGATTCATTCTGTAGATGTACATTAATTAGTAGTGAAATCAATTGACAAGAAATCCTAAGCATTGTACCTTACATGATATGTGTCACAACAAAGTATGCATAATTTAAGCAAGTACCAAACAAGGATTCAAAGTATTTGGCAACAATCTACAAAAAAATTATAATTCCTTGGCGAGGCTTGATCTAGAGATATTTGTAGATATTCTTGATAGGGGCACTCACCAAGGGAAAATGTGTTGCACTAAGAAAAGTGCACTAGTAGTGGAAAACCATGAGGATCCCAAGTTTTTTTATAGATAACAACTTTAGCATGTAGTCTAAGCAGTGTGTTGAAGAACTTAGCTAGGAAAACCTTTGATTTCAACATGATGGAACACTTCAAGAAAGGGTTCATGAGTTTGAGCACCTGTTGAGTGTGATTCATCATTGCAGAGACCAACAAGATGAAATTAATTAAGACAATTTTCTATGTAATGTTTAGTAGGGTCTATGTGAATTAGAATTGAAGGCTATTATAGGAGAGTGGTTAACCATTTAAAATAGGGTGTTCAGTAAATTTGTGATCAGACAAACTCAAAAAAACTTAAGAAAAATGAAGGTTTTGGTAGAACCTTTTCCAGCTGTGGAAGAAATTGGGAAAATTTTGAGTGCCTTAGAGGAATGAAGCACTAATTTCAATGACCAAGCAACGGTTGAAGAAAACACATCAACATATTTGGAAAATTTTGAAGTGTTGGAGACATAGTGGTGTGGTGTTACACCCAATGAACAGTTGGCTAGCCAAGTTGCTAAGTTTATTAAGGCAGTTCTTGATGAAGCATTTGAGGTGCCACACGATTTTTTGGATGAGCTTGGTTGTTGCACTGTACATGAGTGTTAGGAACCAAATACCAAGAGAGCATAGAAAAACCTCAGAATAAGTACTCAATGCCTTGAAAAAGACAAAATTTCAGATAATACACTTCTTTGAGGGGGAAAACTCCTTATACACCACATAAATTTCCAAATACAATATGATTCCAAATGAAAAGGTCTCCTTGGTATATATAGGAGAGTAGGAGATGTTGTTCCAGACTCTGTACTTAAGGCTATAAAGTATAGAGTCTAGGCATCCCAAAGTGAGTGGGTGATAAAAAGGGAAAGAACAAACTTCAGGGAAGGAAGCTATGGCTAAGTTCTGAGTTGTCTTTGTCTAGCTTCCAAATGTTCTTGGATGCTAATATCCCATTCAATGGCCACCCATGAACGTTCGAGCTTTGCCCGGGTGATGGCAGTCTTAAGTGTAGTATCAAAGAGATTCAAAGCGATGCTGGTTTGATCCGATAGGCTGGGTTCAATGTTGGGTTGTCTTACAATGGATACAGTCATGGAGAAACAAAGCTTTAAAGGGGGTTGATGTCTTAAAATTCTATTTCAATTTTAGATTATATAAGAAAGATTTCTCAGATCCGAATTAATAGTATAACAAAGCCAAAGGCCTTTTCCCGTAACTAAGTTAACTATGAAAAAATCATGCATGAAACGAAAGAAAACATTAAGATGTCAACAATGCAAGGCTCCAATCAAGGGAGAATCTCACCCTGTAACAGAAGAAAATAGACAAGAAAACACTTTGACAAAGCATAAAATATAGAGATCTAATTAATTCATAGGTCTTGTACCTATTGACAGCCTATACAGAGGAAAAACTGCAAATGTTTAGAAGACTAGACAATTGATCGCCATAGTAGAAGTTGCACTAAATTGCAACTAAGCATTCATCCAAGATATATATGAGAAATGAAAATGGACATGAGATAATAGAGAATAACACACAACTCAGTCTTCACAGAATTTGGAGTCTTTGAATTGCTTTTTCATTAATTTTGGCACAGGAAATCATCTATTACAGTTGGCCCTCGAAAAGAAAAATCCCCCTTCAGGTTCCTTTCAAAATGTATATTTAAACAAAACTTCTAAACATTTCGAATTCCAATCGTTCCAGAAACTTGTCAGTTACAAATGAAAATTGGAGCGTTTCATTTCCTTTTCTTTTGTCTTCCTTCATAAGGGCAGAGCACCTTCCTTTCTTTTCTCCTCTGGCTCTAGAAATAGAACAGAGTGACATCTGTCATTATTTAACACCAGAATCCTGCCCTTTCACCTACTCAATGCAATTGACGCACCTTTCAATCAACTGGGCTATCAATTTGGAAGGCTCTGCTTGGTTGTTTGCCTCAAAGGTGTAACAATTCTTTGCCAACTTTGGCAATCTTTTTCCCACTTGTCAGTCTTCTGTGATGATAGACCATAATTGTAAACTTGGATTTACTAGCCATTTGTCCACTTGGACAATATCAACCTGACTCATTTGGGATATTTTAGCTTGCTCCTTTTCCACATTTTCCTTGATATCTAGCAGGTGTTTAGCTATATTGATTTTTCCCAGTGTCCCAACACTGCCTTCCTTATCAAGGTCTAACAAAATTTTATTTATCAAGGCGAATGTTTCTTCACAATAATTCCTCAACTCTTTAGCTCTTCCCTTGCTCTCTGATATATTCTGCTCCCACACCTTCAGTAAGGTATTCCCTCTGGTGTGTTTTGCGATGGATAATTTGGAGCTACTGACCATCTCTACTTTCGTTGTGGCTATAACAGCCTCCTAGAAAGCAACCCGATCCACCCCAGATTCTCTTTCTCTCAAAGAGATATCTTCTAGCACTTGATCTATCATCTGAAAGTGATTCTGAATGGTTCCCACTTTAGCAAGCAAGTCCTATTGGGCTACTAATACCTTCTATCAGATTTCAGTGGCTTGGGATCCGAATATCTTTTTGTCTAAGACCTAGTTTTCAGCAACATCCAATTTCGACTGTAACTGTATTATTTGCTGCTCCTGTCGGCTTACCTACGTTTGGCTTATTTGTGTCGACTGGCGCATCTACTCAAGGTCAGATTTAAGTTTCTCGATCTCCTGCTGATCAACTATTCTGTCTTGCTCGAGGCTTTTTCTCACCTCATCCCTGACATTTTCTTTCATCGTAGCCACCTTAGCTTCCAACTTACCAATCAAGAGGTTCTTTTGTTTCAACTGTGCCTTCAAAGTTCCAACTGAATACTAGTTGGCTGTAGCATAAGCCCCCAATGTTCCTGCTATCTCGTCGGCGAATTCTTCCTCTTCTACGGCCTTTCCTTATATCATGATTTTAAATGTTTTAGCCACTGCACCCACTTTTTGATACAATTCTTGCTTCACCACAGGCTTCCTTTTCTTATAGAAGAAAAAATGATTAGGAGGTAACTCTTCTATAGAAATGGGCATTAGTTCTTCATTGAAAATCCATCCCACATCGGGGTTCCCCTTTGTGAACTGTAAGGGTGTAATAGAAGCAATGGGATTGCCGATTTCCTTGGATGATTGTTTTAGAATAGCATCCATGGCTGGCTTGCTTGATATGAGCGATAGTGAGTCACCCACACCTTGCGAGGGTATCTCTGCTTGAATTTGGACCTACTTGCCCAGTGTACTCTTTTCTAGGTTTCCTTCATGTTGATTAGGTATTTCGTCTCCTCGTTCCAAGGTCCCAGCTTCCCCTGTTTTCTCTTGGTTCTCCTCCTTGTCAGGACTTGAGTCCTTTGAGCCTTTGGCTTCCATTTGCTGTGTAACCAGAAGTTTTTGGGTTTCACCTTGTAAAACCTGGGGGAGGCAACTCCACCGGTGCTCCTGGAATTTAAAGAAATCAGCCATATCTCCGGGCGGCAGGGATTGAATGTGACTTAGGACTTCATAGTAGGACCTCACACCCTGAAAGATTTCATCATGAGGCGAATCCTCATGTTCGTATTTATTCAGGACACAACTCGCTAGGTGATTACTCACAACCTTATTAGGGTCGTGCTTCTTAAACTCAATGTCCACCAATTTCATCTCTTCTAAGGCCATAGCCTCGGCTCTGGCATGGCCAAAATCTAATAAGGAATATGCACCAATGTGAATGAGAAAGGGCGGCCATACCTTTTTCGATACTCCTTTGAGCTCTTTGATTATCCCGTCGAGCACAGTTTGTTTGGTGATCTTGCGACACAATAGCTTATCTAGCAAGGATAGCGACAGAGCGTATGGGGGGATAGAGGTGCCAAAGACCCTAATGTATGAAAATTCCACTTCTATATACCAATCTGCCACGCTACTCAGGTTGGCCGTGATGTTATCCGAAATCCTGGGAGGCGGATGGCCGAAGATGGAGACATGCACTGGTACCATTACCCAGTTGAAGATCTCGTAGACAAATTCTTTGGCTTTATCCTCCCAAAGTTTCGAGTGGTAGACATGAATAGGCTCTGTATTAGATGGAGACCAGCTCCAGTTCATTAGTGGGAAAGGTGTCATGAAGCAAATAACGTCCATGATGTAAGAAGACATAAAGAACAAAGCCTCTTTCCTACTCTCCCTCTACACTTGGTATTTGGTAATTCGACTGGTCAGATTGTCAGACAACAATTTGGCCCAGTCAAAAGAGAAACCCTCGGCAACTGTATGAATAAGCGGTACCCATGGGATGAAAAAGTGAGTAGTGTCCTCCTTCCCATACAACCTATAGGTCATCATCGCTATATACTTGAATTGTGGCTCTAAGGAGGAGATTGAATAAATTCCATTAGTATCAGCCCTGAATTTCACGGTGTGTGAAACCCAATCTTTGATCAGATAGGATAATTTTTTTCCATACTGCTCACATTCCTTCTTCTTGAAACCCTCTAGGAATTTGACATTGTGAGGAAGGTTCGGTGTGGGTGACAATTTATACATTGCCTGTAAATGCTCTGGTCTGAAAGTACCAATTGTCACCCTTTGTTCGTTGATAATTGTCCTAGTCAGGATGTCCACATGGTCTAGCTACCATCTGATCATATCATAATAGGGAAGAAGTCATGGCCTTGCCACTATTTTGTGCATATCTTCTTGAGCGACGATTTTGTATTTGGTGGACAAATCATCCTTCTTGTTATCGCTGGAATCATCTGAATAGTTTATCGACTTAGATTGCAGAACGTTGGAAATGTACGTCCATGTTTTGACAGAGTTAATACTTCGGGGCGAGGTATCAAAAACAACATCTAAACCTTGACCTAAACTCTCGAAAGTTTCCTTGGGCACTTTTTTTGGAGCCATGATAGAGAACCTTGCAACTAGATCCCCTGTCGAAAAGATTGAAAACATAGACAGAAGTTATCTTGGTGAAATGGCTCTACGCACAATAGAATGAAAACTGAAATAATGAAAGAAACCCCTTTGTCTTGATCATTTAAGCCCGTGCGAGTCCTTGCTGACAGAATGGTCAAATCGTTTAATAGAAATATTTAGAAGTAAAACGAGATCTTACTATCCATCACCTCACTAAAATTCAAATAAATGTCATAAATGCCTGACGATTCGTGACATGGAAAAACGTAGAAACATTCAAAACTTCATCCGTAAACTGTGTGTTAAAGGTTGTTTAAGGTGTTAATTAATCTAGTTTAGTTCTTTTAATTAAGTGCGCTTTAGTCGCTAATCACTTTTTCGACGTTCGTCGTATCGGATGATTTCACTCCTAGACTTTGAACCCTAAAAACCTGAAATCGCGATGGTGCAATTTAGTTGATTTTCTGTGATTTGACTTAAGCCTTTAATTAATCCATGCTTAATTAATGAATATCACAACTTCGTGGATTGGAGTTACAAAGGTGTTGCCTTTTTTGGAAGCAATCGACGAGTCGCGAAATGACGATAATGATTAACTAAGATTTAAAGTGATTTACTCTTGATATTAATCTGGGTAACTTTAACACAACTTCACGACTTCGCAAGTCAGAGGTTTGAGAAACGTTCAACGTGTAACTCCCGAGAGAGAGAGTACGAGGTAATAAAAGATGATAATTCCTGCTTAGTCATTTAGTAATGGTGATTAGAACTAAAAAAAATCACCATTTCACATGTCGGGATACTGCGGCTTTAGTGGGTAGAATCATGAAATAAACGAAGTCCCGAAAACCAGCTTTTTGGGCTTAAGTATAACATTTCACCTATTTAGAGAAGGGCGGCTCCAACAAGAGGTACAATTACAGCTAATGGACCCAAGCCGACATAAATAAAATACCATTACTAATGTAATATGCCCTAATTAAGGGGTAATGTGCCACTATTTAGAGCTTACCATTCCCCTCCCCTTCATAAAAGTGTTGTCTGCAATGCTTGAATAATTATGGATGATTTTGTATAAAAGACTCATATTCCCAAGTGGAATCTTCAGCAGGTAGTTTCCTCCACTTAATGAGATACTATGAAATGGATCTATTCCTCACCTCGTGAATTCTTGTGTCAGTGATAACTTCAGGCTCCAATATGATTTTTCCTTCCTCATCAAGTTCTAGCAATATATTTTGAATTGGGATCTTGTCACCTATAACCTTCTTTAAGCATGAAACATGGAAAATTGGGTGTACTCATGAATATGCAGGCAACTCCAATTTGTATGCCATAGTACCAATCTTTTGAAACACCTTATAAGGGCCATAGTACTTTGGTGATAATTTATTATCCTTCTTGGTTTGCTTGAGGGACATATGTTTGTATAGTTGTAGTCTTAAAAACACCCAATCCCCTACTTGAAAACTTCTTTCACTACGATGTTGATCTGCTTGTAGTTTCAAGCGATTATGTGCCATGGTCAAGTTTTCCTTTAATATTTGGATAAATTGTTGTTGATGCTCGATGTGATCTTCCACTTCTTGAACCTTAGATTTTTATTTTAGAGAAGTGATGGAAGGAGGGTGGTATCCATAGAGTTCCATAAATGGTGTCATTTTTGTTGCAGTATGAAAGGAAGTGTTATACCACCATTCTACCAAGGGTAACCATTTGAACCATTGTGTTTGTTTATCAAAGACAAAGCAGCGAAGACATCCTTCCAGAAATTTGTTCACTATCTCAGTTTTTCCATCAGATTGAGGATGATAGGATGAGCTATGAGCCAATTGAGTACCCAAACAAGAAAATAACTATGTCCAAAAATGTCGAGTGAAGATGGGATCTCTATCACTTACAATAATCTTTGGGCTTCCATGTATATTTTGAACTGTCTCCATGAATGCGGTGGAAATTGTACTGGCTTTGAAGGGATGAGAGAGTTCACAAAAGTGTGTGTACTTGGTCAGTCTATAAACAATCACCATGATGACACTCTTTATTTCAGACTTCGGTAACCCTGTGATGAAATCCATGGAAACCTCCTCCCAACACTGACTTGGGATGGCTAATTGTTGTAAGAGACCTGGGGTCTTAATTGTTTCCACCTTATTTTGTTGGAAAACCAAACATTCTACCACAAACCTTTGAACATCATTTTTAAGGCCATCCCCCAAAAAATCCCTCTCAACCTTATGGTAGGTTATCAAAAATCCCGAGTGTCATCCTACCAGAGAGGTGTGCAATTGCAATAGTACCTTTTGTTTGAGTTGGGACTTATTACATAAATATAAGTGATCTTTGTACCATAGTGAATCATTTTTCCATGTAAATGTATCCGATGCACTGGAATCCTACTGCAACCTTTGAATGAGAGTTCACACATTTTCTCCATTCTTACATTCATCCCTCGCTTTTATTATCCAATCGGGTTGGATGATCGAGATAGCACAGAGAAAGGCCTCAACATCTTCATCCTTTCTTAAGAGTGCATCTGCCACAACATTTTGCTTCCCTTTTTTTATAGATTTTTTGAAAATCATAAACTAATATATTGATAACTTCTATGAATATCCTTCGGATTTTAGGGTCTGAAATGTTACAGAAATTTTTTTATAGGAAAAATTCTGAGATGACTAAATTTGGGATGATTCCAGAACCCTATCTTACACAGGTTATATTTCTGAAAGTATAAGGCCTCATGAGATGAAATTTTAACCCCACATACCTTGATCTGTCTACTAAATATCCTTCAAGGGGTTCCTTCTGAAATGCCGTAGAAAAACATTATAGCAAAAATTCCAAGGTGTCTCAGATGTAGTAGTGAAACCCCAAGACCTTGAGCTCTGATACCAAATTTTAGGAACCAAATACCAAGATAGCATAGAAAAACCTCATAACAAGTACTCAACGCCTTGAAAAAGAGATAATTTTAGATAATAAGCCTCTTCGAGGGGGAAACCTCCTTATACACCACATAAATTTCCAAATACAAGATGATTCCAAATGAAAAGGTCTCCTTGGTATATATAGGAGACTAGGATGTACAATTACAACTAATGGACCCAAGCCGACATAAATAAAATAACATTACTAATGTTATATGCCCTAATTAAGGGGTAATGTGCCACTATTTAGGGCTTAACAATGAGGAAGTTTATGGTGAACAAGAAAATAATACCAACAACCATGAAAGTGTGTACATCATACAAAAGAAGTGTCGGTACCGAGCATCAAGAAAAATCAAATAATTTTGGAATGAGTTTCAATTTTCAAAAGAGAGTAGATGCCACACAACTAGACAGATGGATCTGAAAAAGAGAATACACATTCCTATGAAAAAGAGACTATAATGCATACCTTGTCTTGTTGAGTCTTTATTGTTGTCAAAGT